>JAGVSQ010009212.1:0-13783 GCA_022683975.1 Rhyacophila evoluta | reverse complement strand
AGAAAAGTATTGTAGTGACGTAGAGAAGAATTGTGGACAAACGAACGAACGAACGTACATATTTTGACTTTTATATATTAGATTTTTTTTTTAATTCTGTGCAGTAGTCAACCGTGCGATAAACAGCATCACGAAATACTACATCCATCGTGCGATGGGGTATCTTGGAGATAACAGAGTTCTGGGAGAATCTTTAAAGATTTATACTATAAATGACCCCACAAAAATAAAGAACCAAAATGAAATTGATGGAAAGATACCATTGATTTGTTGTCTCATAGCTTCGCACATAACAGACGGATGTAAGTGGTGTTATTCACTTTTGCCTTGAATATTTGCAAATTATTAACCAGGTGTTTCCTTGCACTCCGATATAGAACGAAACATTAATTCAATCGAAGTGGAAGACATTGGTGACCCAACATTAGAATTCAACAGACGTTAAAATTAAGTGATCAACAGGAAAATATTGAGAAAAACTGCCTTACAAATTTGTAAAAAACAACACAATTTAGTCGATTTTTACAATGAAGAATATCTAATTAAATCTTAAGCCCGAGAGATTTCTTAAAAATGGTCTGGCAGAAAATAATATACATAGGTAAATAATTAGTCATTACAAGTGGTTTTCATTGGGGATATTGATAAAGCATAGATCAATTACATGGGTGTAATATCGTTCTAAAACAGCCAAATGATTTTAACTATCCTAAATAAGAAATATTATGAGGTAGATATCATATTATTTAATAAAGGCATAAGTATCGTGTTTTATGAATATATTATATTATTAGTGAATGAAGTGAAATAGTAATTATATACGCGTGAGAGGAAACATAAGCTTACAGATGGCCACCTAAGTATTAAGAATCAACAGCAAAATGACGAGAATAAGGGTAATCCAATTGACGAATTACAATGATTTGATGTATTGCTAAACTGACGAAGTCAGGTCTAGAGACACGAGGAAATCTTAACAAAAGATACAGTAGAAGATATAAATCAAGGATGAATAAATCTTGTCCTTACCTGGTGAGGGTAGCCAATGTAGCAGTGATCGATGTTCCACAGCCACTGCTTGTCCCAGAGGATGACAGCGCCGTAGCAGAAGCTGAAGAGATAGTAAATACACCGCCACGCGTTCTCGCAGAACTTGACGAGCGTCGAGGGCTTGTCCTGCGTCCGGCGCATCCTCCACCACCGCTCCACCTGCCTCTCTGTCATCTCGCTCTGCTTCGCCAGCGCCAACGTCTGCGGAGGACACTGAGCACATTACAATTGCAGACAGCAGCATTACAGACCAAATCACCAATAAGCGGAGCCTGAACACAATATGCGGTGAAAATCACAATCCATAATGCCAAATTCATTGTAGTGTCTAATAAAAACATGCGCCAAAATGTATAAATTAAATAGAAACGAAAAAATATGTACATCTATAGTTCATTTTAGAATAGTACATTTACTTAATATACTTATTCTACGTCTGATTAATTATAATTCCACTTTATTATAGTTTATAGTTTAACTTGTCACACTATTATTAAGACATTTAAAACAATTTGTTTCCTGCCAATAATTAAAGGTTGAATCAAGTTTAAATTTAGCACATATTCTTTAATCAAATTACTGTTTTTTTTACCAGTGCTAGGTATTACCCTTCAAGCCAATTCGCACCATATAGTCTTTTTCTGAATTTTCCCTATATCTGATAAGATGCATGGTAAATTACATTGATATTTTATTCAATATGGAGCAAAATATTTGAATTTTATGAATTTGGCATAACATATTAATGCATCGAACACCACCAATTTTGACGATACTCAATACACGCGGACAAACGCATCTTTGCTAGGACATAAACGCCCGCAGCACTGATTTATATGAAACACGCGAACAATATTGTATACATGCAGAAGGTTATTTCCCCAGTGTACTATGTGATGTGATACGGTGTACTAGAGACACGGTAATAAATGGTATCTGTAGGTACAATATATACTGCCAATGCAATAGTCTAGTAAGTTTATACATGCGAAACCACTTCAAAATATCACTCTTAAAGCTGTTTGGACACATGTGTAGAAATTTAGATTATTATTATTGTATATATGACATCCTGATTTGGACCGTTTGGTTATGGTTCAGTCGAAATAATCTGTGGATACTGCTAGGTACTAACTAGTCCCAATGCCAGAGATACATTTGGTTCAAATTTACAGAAAAAATAGACCAAAGAAAGGAAAAAATACGTAACCCACACAGAACAAATTTTACAAAAGGCACAAAAACCGTATATTTAATGATTTCGGACCAAAATAAAAATATTAAACAGACACAACAGTGAAGTACATGAAAACTAAAACTGGTTATTTATTTACCCAACCTGTGAACAGGAATATAATGATAATTATCGAAAGAGCAAAGGGAATTTCTCAATGCTGAATTCAACTTTTTTTTATTATTTATTCTTTTCGTAATGTTTACGTATTTTTTCCAAACTAAAAATATATGATATGATTGTAATGACTTCCACATATTTTTGATAGATCTATTTAGTATTAATATTAAAAGAAATAATAACACTTTATAGAAATAAATAAAAGAACTTTGAAAGAGGCTTTGAAAACAACGCGATAAGGTGCACAGACGTACATGTACGTCCATACTACTCCAAGGATTAAATAGACACAACCCTGAAGTGCACGAAGAATATAACTGGTGTTTTATTTATCCAGTTTGTAATTAATTTAATAAGTTATTTAAGAAAAACCAATAAAATTGATTTGATGGAAGTCATTGTTCCAGGTCGCAAATTTTGCAAGCCATCCATTTTTCAAACTTTAAAATAAATTTATACAATAACTGCATTTACAGCTTACATCATTTTGGTAGAACGTGTATAAGTTTGGTAGAAGTTCTACACATTGAATACACTGAGGGTTACGTAATTTTTCTTTTCTACAGTCAACATATTTTTGGAAGAAATTGTAGTACTTTTCTGCTACACACTGTAAAATCACTCCTTTATTTTTTTGACACGAACCATGTTAAGTGAGTTATGTAAAATGTATCAAAACTGTAATGTATTATTGATTGACTTTTCTATTAAAAAAACGTATGCCCAAATAGTCAAACGCTTACGACAGACAAATTAGCTTCGATAGTATGGAGAGTTATTACATTAAAAATACCAGTTTCGAATAAATTATCTTCGAATTCTTACAGTATTTTAAATTTTTTACTTCCTAGTGTAAAAAGCCATTCAACTAACTATGTAAAAAATCTATTAATAAAAAAGCGTGTTATTCAAATTATGGATATTAAATTTACACATTCATTTCACCATAGCAGCCATTATTTTTACAATAATCTATTCCAACTAAAAAATAATACTATAAGAATTATGTTTAAGAAAACAACATATTGCACTATTTTATATACATACTAACTATACTCGTACACATCGATGACTTTAAGTTGACAACACGCATCACACATTTGTTAAATTTAACAAATGCATCGTTAAATTTTTCAGAAGGACCAAAAAATAAGTATTAACGAAAATGAAATACACTTTCTTAAATAAAAATGAACATTATTTCATTACAAAGTGTATATTTCCTAATACATATTTTTTATAAGGTTTTTGGTCCTCATGAATAATTTAACAAATGTATGATACGTGCTGTCAACTATAGCCATCTATATATCTGTCATCTATTCCTAGACGTAACTATGTCAAATATGCATATTGTATAGTTTAGATTGTTTGTTTTTCATCAACAATATGTATAATACATCATAAATGTCAGGTTATATTATAAAATATATTGACACGCTTGGAGTGGATAATTACGCAGTTATTTTTCTCTTGTATTATATTAAAATATTGACAATTTTTAAGTGCTTTCTGATATCAGTAAAAAATGGCTAGTATCTGATATCGACACTTCTTACATTTGGCCACAGATATTTACTTATATTATTACTATTATGCCATGTTCGCTCTCAAAGTGTGGCATATGGATCTACACAGTATCAAGATATCCACTCCGAAAGAGTATATGGATCTTCGCAATGTGAAGACGTCTTGGCAGATTATTTTTCACGAGAGTTGTTTGTCAGACAATTTTCTCAACCCAATACTGCATTATTGGATTATAAAAATCCGACAGATGGAAAATCGAAGCCGCATTCCCCGGATAGCTAGGCGAGCACGTTGCCAACTAAGCTAATCGAGGAGACACTATATCATGGTAATTTTTATTATTAATTTGGTAGGCAATAAACAAGTTTCGTTGATTCATTATTTTTAACCCTTATAGTACCATTTGAACTTTCTATAAATACCCCAAAAATGTGTTTTTAAACATTTTTTTAAATAGTTTTATATATAATTTTTTTTTTCGAAACACATGTTAAAATAAATAAGAAGCTATCGCATATTAACTTAATTATAATCTAACATAAAAACTTATTTCATATTAAAAATACGATTAATATATGGGAAGTTTTGTAAAGCTGATATATCTGCTCACCGTACGTACTATAAGAGTTATTTTTTTCACTTATAGATCATACTATATTTCCGAATTTTGTTGATTAAAATTGATATATTATCGATAACTGACATAAAAAAAAATTCTTTATTATCAGTCTCGATGTGAAGATAAGATTATTTCCGGTTTTATTTTTTAATATTCAATTTATGTTATCATCAAGTCAATAATATAGATAAACAAACATATATCAGGTGTACACACTAACCACTATTAGGTGAACTGGTTAATTCTATTGACATTATAATAAAATATTGACTGCCGATTTGAAAAGAAAATAACACATTCTGTCGTGTATACGAGGTATTGCTTTGTCGTGCGCGATCCACTCATACGGCCTACATTTTAGCGTGGAAATACTGCCTCAGTAAGAGGTCGATGGCCAATATTAAAATTACATATCTAATTGGTAAGGTGGTAATTTGATCACTCTTCATCATAACTCATTTACAGTATGTTAAACATTAAAATAACTACTAATATTATAAATCGTCGCCAATATTGCAGGAAAACGTAACTTGATTTTTGGTTTATAGTCGTAGCTATTTTGCATCTCTGCTTCCGTCGCTAGGCCCCCGTCGCTCTGTCGCCGTGGCACTCATCGTACATTTTTTTAAATACAAAAAATAATAATCGCAAAAAACTATATTTTTGCATCTAATTTTTATTCAAATATCTGAAATCTGAAACAATATTTTACGTTTAATAATTATAAATTCTAGTGTATGTCACCAGGATTTTTGAAATTTGAGACTTTGAAAGCGCCAATAGTTTAAAATCAACTTCAGTGTCAACGTAAAGATTAACATATCGACTGTGGAAAGGAAAAACGACGTAACCAACACAGAACTAATTTTACACGAGGCGAAAAAACGTCTATTTAATGATTTTGAGCCAAAGTCAAAATATTATATAAAAACAACGTTGAAGTACACGAAGACTTAAACTAGTGCTTTATTTAATCCAGTCTGATAGATATTTAATAGTAACTTAGTAAGAACAAACAACAAAATTGATGTGGTTGAAGTGCTTTTTTCTTGTCGGCAATTTGACAAACCATCATTTGTTTAATCTTTTAAAGGCTAAATTTAGATAATAATTCAGCATTTTCACCTTAAACTCTTTTGATAGGACGTGTATTAAGTTGCATACATTGTGATAATCGAATAAAATCTATTTTTTTAAACTGAGGGTTACGTCCTTTACCTTTCCACAAAATGTATGTATGAATATATAAATGTTTTCGTAACGACTGTGCATTCAAATAATAAGAAATTTAAAAGTGGAGATGGAATTTCGAAGATGGGCCTAATCAACAACACTCGAGAATAAAGAGCACAAATCAATGCCGAAAATTACATTTTTATTCGTTTTTTTTAATAAAAAATACAATAAATAATAAGCGATTGCCATACTACACGTGGATACACGTGGGAAACCATCATTTTCTCCATTAGAAAGTTCATAACGCCCGCCGTTCGTACTTTAATATCTAATAACATAAAAACCGTTATTTATATATTTGACCGCAAAATGCATCTACTTCCGGATTGACACGTGGGATCACTACATTTTGATTATATCATATCATAAAAATATTCAACGTCAAATCGGTTAATTAAAGTCAAAGAACTTTCTCGTAGGGCGTGTTTGCTTGTATAATGCTTCAGTCAAAGTTGTGATTAGATTTAATATATGAAACGATTAGTACACACAAGTTATCACCTTCAAAAAAGTACTCGGATCTATTTACAGTTACACTGGATTGAACCATTTTTGATACTAGGTTATGAAGTATGTGTTTATGTAATTTGGATTCCCCGGATCGCTAAGCGCGCACGCTACCAACTACGCTACCGGGGAGACATTCTTGTACAAAGTGTTATAAATATTAAACTACACGCTCACCTCAATGAAAATATTAAAATTTACTGTCACAATTCGTTGCTAAAATCGACCGGCCGTTCTTTACATGTTTGAAAATCGTTATTTCCTTCGAAAATGTAGAGAAAAATTGGATTGCCAGATTATTATCGGGTTAATAACATGAGCTACGAGGAATTCTCGATAACTTTGTTTATTTATTTGAAACACCACCCGCCGAACAATTATTAATTTTACATCATATACCCACTTGCGTTGTATGGCCTTCATACAGTTCTCTCTACCGAGGAAATAATTTTGCAAATAAAATAATGCAGTGAACTTTTGAGTGATGTAATCATTCGGACGAATTTGGCGAGCATGTTTATTTTGAAGGGTAAACACTCAGATTCGTATTTCCGCTTTGATATAGAGCGTGGATCCTGGGTGTGGGAGGCAGGTTTTGCGGCTCAGAGCATTGGATCCATACAGTGCTACCAAACGGCTATCACTTTCGATTCGGCCACATTTCATATTACACTCGGACCTCGTATAAAACGGTCATATGGCTCCAGTAAAAAGTCGTAAGTAATCAGTGTTATATGAGGTTTAAAGTTCATACAAAATTAGGGTATGTGTTCCAAAAAAGTCCAATTATATCCTTTATATTTTCCAATAAAAAATATTCGTTTACGTATATATTTAAAACGATTAGATTATATAGATTACTCACACATGACTATCACTTACAATCCTATTTATTCGACTCATTTCAAGATGGTTTGTAAGTTGTTTACTATCGGAAATTTATGGATTTAACCTTTTAAAACTGCCTAATAAGCGATTGTCTGCTTTTAGCTAGTCGATGTATTTCATAACACGAAGCCAATTACTTTTGTAATTTTCTATTAAATTTCAAACTTCATTCTAATATAAGATCGTTTTCATAGAATAATGTTCTTATTAATCAGCTAACCTCGAAACTTTGTTTTTATTAATTTGGCTGTAACTGCTTTCTGAGTATAATGCTAGGTTCATCTAGCATTTCGACTAGTTGTATTCGTTAAACGCACGGTTCACTATTTCTTCGATATCTTGAATATCCAAGTAATCAAAGCCATCTCCACCAATATCACGATAAGCATTATTTGTCCTTCCTATTGGTGGTGCAACATTTTCTCCAGTGACTAATTCTGGCCACATTTTTGCCATCAAGCATTTAAAGTGGATTTTTATATTTCTTGAATCTAGTTGAATACAACGAATAGATTATTTTGTGATGTCATGTCCTACGAGTGTTCAAATCAGACAGTTTTTTTATAAGACCGTCTAATACAAGAATATGTCACAACATTGTAATATCGAAACCATTTTGTAGAAGCACCGTGTTATACGAGGTCCGAATTTACAGGCATTTACATCCACGCCATGGATATTATATTTCAAAATCGTTCGAGAAAATATTGTTGTACTCTGACCGATTCAAAGTTAAACGTATAAAAATCATTTTCGACCTAATGCTGTAGATATTTTATGTATGATATGGGTCGATCTAATTAGACTAGGGGACAAAGCAGTGCTAGAAGTTATTACATCACAAATTGAAAGCGTACTTCAGTCGGCTACGTAAAAATCAATTGGCCAATAACTGTATCAATTTATTTTACCGATCGACAATAAAAATTGTTATTACTCTATCTAAAAATCAATGCTTTATTAAGAAGTAACAATTCCATATTGCTTTTATATATCCCTATTATACAATCGTATAATTCGACTCCCTGCCCTCGAAAGTTTCATGTTTACGATGAACATAAAACACCATTAAAGTAAATAACAAAGTAAATATTTGTTAGAGCAAGCGGCGGCAACCTATGGCCTGCGGGCCACCAAGAGACCCAGTTGAATTACGCAAATAAAGTATACCATACGACTGTGGAAAGGAAAAACTACGTAACCCATACAGAAAAACTTTTAGAAGAGGCACAAAATCGCTTAGTTAATGATTTTGAGCAGCTCAAAACATTACTTAAACACAACCTTGAATTGCATGAAGAATAACACTATTTATTTACTCAGTTATTTTCAAAAAACAATAAAATTCATTAAGCAGAAGTCCCTTTTCCTGGTCGTAAAATTCACGCTAAAAAAACGCTTTCTAAAAGCTAAATTCAGACAGTAATCCGGCATTTTAGCATAAATTCTTTTCATATGGCGTATATTGAGTTGTATACATTCTGATGCTATTTTCAAAAATTGAGGGTTACGTCCTTTTTTTTCTTTTCATAGTCTATGTATAATATAAGCTATAAAACTTAAAGCGACTAAGTATAAACCAAACTTAACGTCACAAAATTAACATCGAAAGAGGTATTGATAACGTAGAGAATGTTTATAAATAAAGTTCATAAATAAATGAACCAAAAATCGACTTACTTAAAATATATGTTTAAAATTACATATGTATAAACAATTACATCATTATTTGTTGAAATATTTTTTAATGAAAATACCACTGGCTCGAAACATCTTCTAGACATTCATATTTTGGTTGTTTTTGAGCCGGCTGCCCACCCCTGTGTTAGAACATGCTTCATGATTCATTTCAACGTAATATAGATAACACTTCATTAACCGGCTACGGGTTAAGCATTGTAGTAAAAAAAATCGTTAAATTATATTACGTTTCTATTTATATGTCCTGGCAGCTGTATGTTTGTTAAATTTCAATATACAATAGAATTTCGATTTGACGGACTAATTAATGAGGGCGAGATATATAGAGAGATTCATAAAGTAAATAAACGCCACAATACAGAACCAATTTTGTTTGAACTTTTGAAGTATGCTGTTATTTGATAATCAATTGTCTACAATTAGGAAAATATTATAAAATTTTCTTTAGATCATAACTTCATCTGTTTTTTTCACTTTCAGTCATGGTGCGAAAACTTGGGTCACCTCACTTTAACCCATGTAAAACATTTTTTTCTTACTTCTTTTCCAGCACTATCTAACCTGTATATTTCTGCAAAAATCAGGAACTTCTAACCCTTCTAAAACTATGCCTGAGTCTTGGCCATCAAACAAATTCCTCCAACAATTTTCAGATATTTGCACTCTCACATCTTTACGGATATGTTGTCTGTGATATAGAGGTTTTAGTATACATTTTATTTACAATCAGCTTTTTAAGATTCTATTTCTTTTAACTACAGCACACAGGTAATTTATATATACTCCCGGGACCTTCCCGACGAATAAAGAATAGATCGCTTCTCAATATCAGAGCTCCGGAATACGCCTGATCAAGACTAGGTGTAAGGACGGGGCGGGTGAATGGTGGGCACATTTTACACAATTATACTGTTTTAGTTATGTTGGCCGTGATCGTCTAGTGTTCAATCTCGCGTTGTATACAGTTATACTTTTTGAAAATGTTTTTTTTTTAAATTAATTCTATCAAATAAATTATTATGTAATCTAAAAAGTCGTATATACATAAATTGTATCAATTTTCATGAACGATTTACGGAAAAATTGGCGTCTCTTATTAACTGTCCACTGACGTGGACTGTAAATGAACGGTTTAGCTCTTCCCTTGAGATTCGAGTTATAGAGGCTTCACTGTATACCATTTTAAACAAAAACAATCGAAGATAATTATATGTGTGGCGTAGTTTAATCATGTTATTCAACGAGAGCTTATAGTAAAGATAAAACATATGTCTCTTAGCTGGTTTCGAACAAAATAATCCCAAGCATATCGTAAGTAACGATATTAATTTTTTTTTTATATAACATAATCTTATTATGTAAGGAGGGCTTAATATTGACATACTCCATCAGGCAGTCGATCATTGTACACAATTTAATGCCGTTAAATCTGATCTTCCTCACATATAATACATACCAGGGCTGGCCAACAAGTCGATCGCGGACTGTAATCGTACAAAAATATTCAAAATACTGCGGATATTTAAATCACTGTTTATCAGCAGTGCGTAAGCATTTTCGCGTCTTGAAAATACGATAACAGATAGAAATAATTCTCAATGTTATCTACTGATTCACCTGCCTTTGTTGACATGGCGTAATGAATTAAGGTGCAAACTTCGCGATATTTTTTTCAAGGATATTTTCTCTTATATTGTAATAGCGAATACGTTTATCTGTTACTGACTGACAGACTACGTAAGGCACACAATTCACGTGAGGTGCGAGTGAAACGGGGCTATTATTCCGTATTAAAACACGAGTGAGATGTTCGTAGACATAGTGTCAACGTCGCAAGTATTACGCTAGATAATAACTAAACACTTATATGAATACCTTTTTATTAAAACGGTTCACTAAAATCTACATCATGCTAAGCTAAACATAATAATAGATTTGTTAATATACAATACATTACATTTCATTGAAGTTTTACCGGTATAATATATATATTAAATATTTCTGAAAAAAAGGAATGCTGAGCTCGCAGTTCACCATTTCTTAGTGCGTACGTAAATATTATATATTGAAATAATGTATTCCTTGTTTCTAAATCTTTTTTTAATTACAGTCTTAGAAAAAGAATATGTCAACACCAGTCCGTGGCAGGTTGGCCACCACTGATACACAAGACACTATGTAACGGTTAAAATAAAGTATCTCTTGTTAGTAACATAATAAATATTTCTTTAATAATTTTCACAAAACTGTTAAAAGCGAATTGATTCCTTGAATTTAACGTTGAATTAAAGTAATGTTTGACAATATTGCCACATTCAAAAAAATCTTCAAAATACAAATGCATGAATTAAAAAAAAAATGATTATCTTGTTAACATAAGTATGCAGACCATACGTTCTTTTTTAACAGTCCCGCAGTCAATTTAATAAAATTATTCCAATTTTTTTTTATATCTATAAACTTACAGATATATCATTAGTGGGACAAAATTGTGTCACGAAGTTTAAGAAGTTTTACGATAATAAGAACAATCAAAATTTGCTGCGTGAAATTCGTTCATGGGAGGATATCATTTATGGTATGATTGTAATAAAACACACCCCCGTTTTTCACGTATGCATATTTCCCCCCTGCACACTTATAACCTATAGGTGCACAGATATGTATATGCAATACGTGCATGTAATTGATTTTTACTTATTGAATTTCAAATAGAAAGTACATTAAAACAGTTACAAGTGCAGAAGAATACTAAATTATGTTACATAATTGTGTTCCATTTTGGTCACAAATAAATGTGGTCAGCTTATATTAAACACGTGCGATGCCATTCAAGTTGATAGACAAATCTTACTTTTTTACAAAGATGTAGTATAAAAAAATGTTTTTATTAAACAGATTAATACGTTAATTAAGGAAATTAGAGACGTATTTCTATATCAGCTTTAATACACATTTGATTTAAATTTACTGAAAACAATTTGTAAATACTTCTCTCAAAATATTTTAGGAGAATTACTAGTATGTTAATTGTTTTTTTCTTCTTTATTTGATCCTGTAACCTCCGACATCGAATTATTTACGCTTGCCGCTTGGCCTTCGGGCGTTTATATCACTTTCGTTTTTACATGCTTAATGTGATTCGAAAATATAAAGTTTTTTCGTAACAATTCATTGGTGGTTCAAAGGGTTAAAGATGTCTAGACTTTGTTAAGGAAACATTCAAATTTCGAGTACAAATTTTAAAATGACGTCACCCTAAGTCACACATAGACAACGTTTAAAAATATGAATAAAATTCGCCATGGCCGAATTGTCAATTTTTCTCAATGATCGGCACTTTCTCAAGGCCGCAATGCAAAACAAAAATCGCGATGAGTAAAAAACGCAAATGTCTAAAAATAATCCGTCATATACAATCCGCTTACGGATAAGTTATTTGTAAATGACGTCGAATGGCGTGATTCTATGACACACAAAATGAGTCAGTTACAGCTGATAAAACAGCTGGCCATACTTAGTTATTACATTCATAGATTAAGGCGAAATGTAGCGAGTATTAATTCCATATTTAAAACCATGCAATTAAATGCAATATAAGTTTTTCTCGTTGACACTAGATGTCGCAGGTAGGCATTTTTTTATGTTGCACTCCATTTAAAGTTAATCCCATTTAGTCATTTTTAAATAAATATAAGATTTTAATTACGCATCATTGAACTAGTTCTCCAAAGTGACGTAATGTCGCTATCAGATAAGAAACTGTGTTTTATTTTATTATTTAATGCTTTAGACTAAAATCTGAAGTACATTCTTAGTGTAATATAATGATTAGAAGTCGGTCCCTAAAACACTCGAATATATTATTTACTCGAGAATTTGATGTTTTAAATTACTAAATCGTCCTTTTAAAGGTAAAACTTATTAAGTGCATTTTTGGCCAAAAATTTTGATAGGTCCACTAATTTTTACAAGGCCTATAGTTTGCAAAAATAAGTTTGACGATAGCTATCCTATTAACGGAGAAAAAACAGAAGAGTTTAACTTAATAAACGGATTTTATATCGCAAAAAATATCTTAAAACCTCAATATCTCAAAACTATACAAATGCAGTTAATAAGGTAACCTTTAAAGGGGCGAAATATGTATTAAAAATAATTTACATTTTAATGCCAACAATATATTTGTATTACAACAATATAACACTAATCGTTTCAATCGAAATTGTATAGTTGTAAAAATATGTACACGTAATTGTAATAGTTAATATTATTATTTTTGGCATGTTTTTGGTATTTAGATGTAATAAAGTATATTTTATTTTAAATACGAACTGGTGGGGTAGTATAATTTATCTAAAATTAGTTAAAAACGGAACGAAGTACAAGAAAGTATATTTCAACGTTCATATATGTAATGAAAATGTAAGGATGTAAGGGGGTATTTCCAAAGTGAACTTATTCCACCATATCAAACATTAAAAAAGAACATATTGAACAGGCATTTGTTGTATAAAATTACCATATAACATGTTTATTTTTGTTTTTAATATTCTTGAAATTCATTTTTTCGACTGATTCTTGTATACAAAAAAATACTTGTTCTCCTTTACATTTTCGCATAGTGGAGTAAGTTAACTTTGGAAATACCCAACTATTTGCATAATCGATAAAAAATCGTATCAGATTTGTTCGGTGATCTCGCAAAAAAATTAGGTGGTGTAAGACGTTAAAAAATACACGTTTCTAATTCGAGGAAACGGTTGCATTCTGCAGAAGAAGGATGCAACGCACTGCATAAGATAAATGACAATGTTTCATTGACGTCAATAAGAAACAGATAATATTATAATATATTGGGTTGATGCAAAAGTTATGACCGTTTTTTACATATACAA
>JAGVSQ010009210.1:0-13786 GCA_022683975.1 Rhyacophila evoluta | reverse complement strand
TATTTGAATAAATTATTTCAAGCCCAGTGTGTTCTTATTATTAATTACCATTTGTGATTTCAATTTCAATGCGTGTGAGTGCATTTGTAGTAGTGTGCGGCCATGCTTTATTCTGAAATGTCACTTTAGACGATACCAACCGTTCACGTTTACCCATTATCTAAATACAAATAAAGATCTAAATTTGGATAATCATCATCACCTGGATTGTTAATTCTGGAACAAAACAGGAGGTGTACAAAATGAGGAAGGTGATTTATTTAGGTGCTGAAGAAGATGAATACCTACAAAGTTTCGCGAGAGGAAAATCAAATGCTTTTAAAACATTACAATATTAAAGAGAAAAATAAATGGATACCTGCTGATGCCACTTTTTAGTTTCAGTTGCCTCAAAATCATCATCATATCCACTGTCAGCGACCTTTTGGGCAAAATCTTTCTTCTTGGGTTTATTGCGCTGTAAATAGGTCTCATCGGCATTTATATTTTCTTCAAACTTTATGTGCTTCATGGTTATTTATTACTTATCAGCGGGGGTAAAGAACAAAATTGACATGTCACAATGAGGTTAGTTTGTTTGGCTGAGCATGTGCGATGTTTTTGACTTATAGCGAGGTATTGCCAAGTGATTCGAACTATTACTAAATAAACAAAAGCTTATAAAAATCATAGACTGAAAATGCCTCTTGCGAAAAAAAAATCTCCTATGAAATAGTTATAAAATAGCAAAATATCTTTTAAATTGCTGTCATGAACGAAACGCCTAAATTCTACCAAAAAATCGCTTAAACTGTTTTTCATAGTTAATAGCGTAAAATAAATTTTCATAGTAAAACTTTTTGGTTAAATTTGGTTTCTTTTGGCTGATTTTTTTTATGCTATCTATGCTCCAAAAGTAACTCATATGGACATGGATCTACACAGTATGAAAATATCCACTCCGGATTCGGAGCATTAGATTTTTGGAACATGAAGACAATCATGTCTTGACAGATTAATTTTCACGAGAATTGGTTGTCAGACAATTGCTCAACCTAATGGGCTTATTATACTGTAAACTTTATTGAACATTCTTGATATATATTTTTTAATCATTTTTATAAATTCGTAAATTAATTATTGAGTTTGTTAATAATCTATATTTTTGTCTACTTACATAAGCTAGCGATTTTACGGGCAAAAAACGTACTAAGGCATGTTCAATACACGATAGGCGTGTCATATGTAATGTTTATGTTAATATAAGCCTTGAGAATATCACAAATAAAGACTATAATTATATGATCAAAAATTTGGTATATATATTTTTCCAATATTGGGCTACCGGTGCGAATTTGTCATATCGCTGGTCAGTTGTCATCCAGTAAATGACAAATTGTCATGTTAATACCCCAAAACGGCATAATAAACACAAATATGGATAGTCAAGGCAGAAAAGTCATCGTCTGCGATAATGGCACAGGGGTAAGCTACTGTTCAAGCCTTAAATCCATTCATACTGCTCGAAAATATACGTCGAAGACCACCACTGACATTTTTTGTGGTTATCGCAGGAAACATTTGAACCGCTCTTGCTTATCTAAAATGTTTATATGGCAATGCAGGGGGCATTTGTATAATATCCTGACGTATATTTAACTAAGAAATATGCTTAGTTTGATTTTACGCATTTTTTAACTGAGTCTATAAAATACCTAATCTATTTTATACTTCATAGATAAGCTCTTTGATATGGGTTATGGACATGGATATGACACATCACATCCTAATAATTAAAATATGAATTAAGATTAGAGTTCATAATATAATTATAATTCAAAGAATAATAATATTTTAGGTTACCTTTTATTATAGTGTCTTCAATTAAGTTAGTAAAAAAATACTCAATAGAAAGCTTAATTTAAAAAAAACTTAAAATTTACAAAAATGTTTTACAGCAGGGTTTCTCAAACTAGGTTGTGCGGAACACCAATGTTTCGCTGAACCTGAATAGGTGTTCCGCGATAATTTGTAAAGTTTTTATACACTGCAACACATTTAAAGATTTTCTTACTAGTAAACTAAAACTAAAAATAAACTATTATTCTTTAGGTTGGGTAATTCTTACTAGTAAGAATTCCAAATTGTTGCTGAACACCTATTCAGGGTCAGCAGAACACTGGTGTTCCACGGAACATAGTTTGGGAAACCCTGGTTTAATGTATAGAACAAGTAAATGTGTCACGATATTTTCGTAAAATAAAATAGTTTAGAAAGTTAGATTGAATTAAAATTTATGATTGTGGTAATTGTAATATTTTATTTAAAAAAATGTTTTTAATTTCAGTTTGTGAAATGTGGTTACGCCGGTAGCAACTTTCCAGCGCACGTGTTTCCCTCCATGGTGGGAAGGCCCATCCTCAGAGCTGAGAATAAAATTGGTGATATCGAAATCAAGGTATGGAGTAGTCACAATTTTGATTAGCTTCGAATGTTTTAAACATTATGGACATTTATCTATCCAGATCTGATATAGTATTTTAGAATGAATTTTAGGTTATATCAACAATTATCAATTCTTCTAGGGAAACACTACAATGCAACTTCACACGTGTTTTATAAATTTTGGAATGGAATCATTTACAAAATTTCCAATATTCTGAGTCATGTCAATGGACAAATTGATTATATCAACATCTGTTTTAGACGTTTTATTTATTATGAATGAAATGTTTGAATGTTTTATGTAAAGGTCTGCCATTAATATTTTGACTGTTACAAGAATATCGATGGCTTACTCTGCAAACCAGCTATCTCCACCAGAAATGTAAATATGTAAAATCACCTGCAAACGCCAGCCAATTTCATGCAGTATATTCAAGTTTTTTTTATCCTCCTGAACATTTGTCACAGATGAGGTTGGCTGGTTTGGTGATTAATTCATTGATAACACTGAATATATACATAAATCATCAAATGTTTTGTATTGAACTTGGCTCGATACATTTATCGTCAACACAAATATGAATGGTTTGCTTTATTTTATATTCGAAGTTTGTTATATTGAGGTTCTACTAAATCTATATTTTAAACTCTACTTCGAAATTCCTTGATTTTCTTTGCTCACTTCAACTACAATATTTCAACTATTCTGTTTATTGATTTCAGGACATATGCATAGGTGTAAGTTATTTCAAATCCTTGCCTGTTTCTAATAGATAAATTTTATTAATATTCCCTACTAAATTAATAAAATTCCGATATTACTAAAAATAATCCTAAGAATAAGAATGAATAGACTCACTGACAAAATACTTCATTAGCTCTCTCAGTTAATATAATTATTAGATAGACTTGTTTTGTTTTTACGTTTGATGCATAACTAATACTGATCGTTGCTAAGGTGATTATACAAATAACTATGAGATTGTGTAAAACTAACTTTTTATAAAAATAATAATTTACATGAAAGGTTTTATATTGTGCCATTGACTGAATCGATCCTTAAGCTTAATGTGTGATATTGTTTTACGATTGTTTTCGCATGCAAACCTTTAAGGAGTATTCGTCTGAACACATTGCGGTAAGTTGGAGAGAATAACATATCAAATCAATGAGGCATCATACAAAATTTTGGCATGAAATAGTTATGAGTTTTAATTCATTGTCTGTATAAACATTTAATTGATTTTCCAACTTAAATAAGAAACGAAGTAATGGTGATCTATTACAGTTCTTATTTCCAGTTAAATAAATTAGTAAAAGCAGAATTAATTGTATAAATATTTAATATGTTCATCACATATGAAAGTATCCATATACCTGTTTTTAATTCACGACTATTTATGTTTTACAATGCCTAATAACAAGACTAAAGGTCTGACTGAGTTTGATTACAATAAACGTTATTAGGGTTGGAATTATGTATATTCTAGTACACTCCCAATGAAGTCGAGGAAGGTTGCTATTGGGGCACTCCCTACTTGACTTTGAATTCATATTTTTTAGACCACTATATTATAAACTTGTATACCAGTAGCCTGTCGATTTACTGCAGATGTGAAAATATCTCAATAGCATTTCCAGTTTTATTTGAATTAAATTTTAATTCAATGCACAGCATTTCAATCTATCTCTTGAGTTCAATTAATTGATTGTTGTTTTCAGGATTTAATGGTTGGGGATGAAGCATCAAAGCTTCGTTCCATGCTGGAGGTTAACTATCCTATGGAAAACGGGGTAATTATAATTATTGTATAATTTTAACATTTAAATTATTGTGTATTGCAGTTTTTACTTCCTTGTTTTTCATGAGTTAGAATAAATAAATTTATTGATGCTTTGATTACAGGTTGTAAGGAACTGGGATGACATGTGTCATGTGTGGGACTACACGTTTGGTCCCAGCAAGATGAATATCAACCCGTCGGAGACCAAGATTTTGCTCACTGAACCACCCATGAATCCCACTAAGAACAGACAAAAAATGATAGAGGTACCTTATTATAACGCTTATTTCAATAATGGTACATCTGATAATCTTGCCAAATAAATTTTCTTTTTCTTAACGTGTCTTGAAATCTTCTACATTTGTTTTTAATCTAAAGGGTTTTCATACTCTTCTAAAAAATCATCCATCTTTCAATGATGAAGTATACATAACTCAGTTGGTTATCAAAATATTTCGGAAATGATCTGACATTAATTGCCTTGCATCTAAAACTATATCATTGCTCAACAAGTATCAGAATTACCGCCTCAAATTTTTTGTGTTTTTGTTTCCAGACTATGTTTGAAAAATATGGATTTGACAGTGCGTACGTTGCCATACAAGCCGTACTAACATTGTACGCGCAGGGACTTATTTCTGGTGTTGTAGTCGATTCAGGTATATATTTTATTTTATACTACTTATACAAATGAAAATATATAGCATGCCCTGATTTTACACGAGGAAAATATTAATTAGATTTGTAATATATATATTTTAAAAATTTTGTTTTAAGTTGTCACATTATCCACAAGAAACCACTTTTAATTATCCATTTTGTTGCTTTGCCGTGCGAACCAACTTAAATAACTGAACACCTGTCTCAACTGTGCACGAGCAGTGAACTGACTCGCCTTTGCCGTCTAAAAACCAACAGCGATCAGATCACCCTGCTGCAAGTTCAAGCGTGGCACCATTTACTCATTTTAATTTTCACATCTAACATTCCTAACTACAAGACTTTTGCCATATTTATATATCTACTATATAGAATGAGATAGTTGCGAATCCACATAGCTTCCTTATTATAATTTAAATTTATTTTCAGGGGATGGAGTGACACACATCTGTCCCGTGTATGAAGAATTTTCTTTACCTCATCTAACTCGGCGGTTGGACATTGCTGGAAGGGATATTACTCGATATTTGATTAAGGTAACTCAACAATTACAACTTTTTTTAGAATTACAGGAATAATTTAATACCACCAACTATTATTTATAAAGTTCATTTATTTTACATTTTTAACTACACATAGACTTAAATATTACTCACGTTGTTATAGTTTTGACCATAAAATAAACCATGTGTTGATATGACATATTTTGTTTTCAGTTGTTGCTTTTAAGAGGGTATGCATTTAATCACTCGGCAGATTTTGAGACAGTCCGCATGATGAAAGAGAAGCTTTGCTACATCGGTTACAACATTGAGCAAGAACAAAAATTGGCTCTCGAGACAACCGTCCTCGTTGAACCATACGTGGTTGGTGAAAACAAGAAATTTTTATCCTAATTTATCATTTTTCTAATAAATCATCAAACTTCCCACATTATTACAACCAATTTTATCTAAGTATCTATTAACGTAATTTATTATAACCTCAAGTGATTTTATAAGATAATTGGTTTTGATAACAGTCAGTTTAATCATCACTTATATTTACTATTTCATTTGAGCGTCCTCAGCCAATAGCATTCACTGTATCTGAATTATGAAAACCAATTCCAGCTTCCTGATGGCCGTATTATTAAAGTTGGCGGAGAAAGATTCGAAGCTCCCGAAGTCCTCTTCCAGCCCCATCTTATCAATGTTGAGGGGCAAGGAATCGCCGAGCTCGTTTTCTCTACTATACAGGTATAACCCGGACATTAATCCATTTTTTCTTTTGTTACTATTGTTTTGTAACTAGGTAAGTATTATTTTACTGGAATGTCACTAATATTGGATAATTTTGAACAGCTTCTCTCTTACATGTATGACAGTGACAACACTGCCATACATAGCGCTGTATTGGTTTTTTGTTTAATGCATAGTATATATGATTATAAATCATCAGATTAATTTGTATAATGTACATGCACAAATTTTGGATGGTATTTATTTAAATAATTAATTATATCAAGAATAATCTGTCTGTAGATTCTTAATATTTTATTTTTATAGGCTGCAGATATTGACATCCGCAACGAACTGTACAAGCATATCGTCTTATCGGGTGGTTCCACAATGTATCCTGGTTTGCCATCCCGTCTCGAGAGAGAGATAAAACAGCTGTACCTCGAGAGGGTTCTTAAGAATGACACTGACAAACTATCCAAGTTCAAGATCAGAATCGAGGATCCACCACTCCGGAAAGACATGGTGTTCATCGGTGGAGCTGTCCTGGCAGAAGTCATGAAGGATCGGGATACCTTTTGGTTGTCCAAGGCTGAGTATAATGAACAGGTAATATTATTTTTTATTTATCTTCTATTTGTTCAATTAAATATTAATTTAGTCAGAATTAATTTTATTGATTCCTTAATGAGCGGTAAGTTTCTGGCTAAAAAAAAAGAAATTTAGAAGGAATTTTTAACTCCTATGGATTTTCTGTTTCATTTATCAAAGGTGGTTTACAATAATAAAGTTATTTATATGTTTCAGGGCATTAACTGTCTCCGAAAACTTGGTCCTCGAGCTAGTTAATCATCAGTTCATCGATTGCCAGTGTAGAGTATTATAAATTTATAAAAGACTTTTATTATATTTCAAAATGCTTTCTATAAATGAGAAGGAGAGCGTACGTATAACACAGCATTCAGAGTTTTATGCTTAACTGATGATGGAATAAATGGAAAGTTGTAACAGAATAAGGAATCCTGTTCCGTAGTAATTTATTTTTACTGACAAGTGCCGTTACTTTATTGTCTGGTACATTTTTATCAGTGAATTGTTTGACAGGTTAAGATGTCTGATAACTGAATTATGTGTAATATTTTTTTCAAATTCATTAAAACAAAAACAGTTCTAATCTTGATTATTTGACTTTATTATATACTATCTATTATTTGTCATAAATACAATACGTATTTCTTTGAAATGCCATTTTTTACAGTTAGTACAGCTGGCTGAATTTCAAAGATTAATATTATTTAGTCATTTGGACAAAGAGATAATTTGAGTGTATTACAGAAGCATTGATATAATATATTTTAATTGTATAAGTGAATAAGTAAATTAACCAATTGTCTATGTTGAGCGACTGATAAAAGTGTGCGACACAATATCAGTACTCATTTATCTATAAAAATAATTTATTATGCATTTATGAACAATTTTTTGCTTTAAAAACTATTTTATTCAGTGTATTTACAAAATAGGTATCCAAATATTATAAATGAGTTCTTTAAAAAATCTAGTGATGATTGTCTATTATTTTGGCTAGAAATTATTCCATTTTAACCTTTTAGCTGCCACTTGCGATCTACATGATCTTGTCCTGTATGCCAGCGATTTTCGAGATATTAAAGCATGCAAGAAAAATGATTTTACCAACAAAATTTGAGACACAGATGTTTAGTGTACATTGCATAAATATGCACCACGGGTATACATTTTGCGGAATAGTTTATTAGTGCTCGTTGATTTTTTGTCAGGGTTGGCACTTTATGTTTATATAATTATAATTGAATTAATTTATTTTTTTTATATTTATAAAATGATTGTTTGCTTTTTACTCTAGACTAACACAACAATAATAATTTTTCACATACCCGATTATGATAAGCGTATACGGTATAATCGATTGTGTCAGCCTTTATGACTTCTGTGCGATTTGGGCCAAGATAATATCGATTTTTTATTTTGTTGACATATTCATCGATATATGTCATTGACAAAACTATTTTTCAGACATCGAATATTGTCCGTTTAGTAAGAGAAATCGTTCCGACTCACGGGTGAGACGTTGGCGTACAGGACACATCATCTCTCGACTCATGGATGAGTCGTTGACGTGCATCGGGTTAATAACTAATATAATTATGTATTTTTATTAGCAGGTCAATTGAAATTAATTATTTTTCTTTATTCTCTATGGTTATGGTATTACAACCAAATTTTGTTTAAAAAAAGTAATTCAGTAATTCGACTGTTACAAAGTGTGCAACTTTGCAACAATAATTTCTGTTATAGAGAAATTATGCCCTCTAAGCAAGAATTAAATGTTTAGATATTTAAACATTCATTCTTCCTGCACTCAATAACCTTCATAATATTTAAAAAGTTAAATTTCAAATGTTTTAAATTAAAGCATGAAGAGTAAAAAAAAATTGTAGTACATAAAAATTGCGTGTATTTATAAAAATATATGCTGAGGAAATAAAATTCAATTTTGAAAATAGCAGTGATTTTAAAAAAAAAAATGTTTTCTTTTGAACTAAATTTCATATTTACCCATAGAGAAGATAATAGGTATCTGGCTACAATTTGGGTTTGTTATAAAAGAGTTTTCTTGTTGAACTATTGGCTATTGAAAGTGGATC
This sequence comes from Rhyacophila evoluta, assembly GCA_022683975.1. Classification (NCBI taxonomy): domain Eukaryota; kingdom Metazoa; phylum Arthropoda; class Insecta; order Trichoptera; family Rhyacophilidae; genus Rhyacophila; species Rhyacophila evoluta. Next base: position 5,011 of record JAGVSQ010009210.1, on the reverse strand, counting down.
ACTTCTCCAAATTACTATAGTAAAAACCGTCATGGTATTTTAAGTATCTGTTCAGATATACAGTGCCAAATGGCTATCTTTGAAGTGATTGGTTATTTACGTTCAATTCTTTCAAACCAAATGATGAATTACCAGTCAAATTAACAGCCACATCAAATCCAAGAATTAATCTATTCACTATTTTCATTTAATTTGTTAGTCACAGTTACAGTCGACTTCTCCATGCTTCACTATTTTATTACTACCAAAGGAATTCATTCCACATTTGGATTATTACTACAATAATTCTTGTATATTAGATAAGCTAATTTGAAAGAAACTGTATAAAATAATAATTAATAAATAAAATTATGTTTAAATAACATGAATTCTTTCATTTTCCCTATAGATTAAGGTTATGTATCTCTACAATCTGATTATACCTCACTATCCATACATCTGTTCATCAGTGTACAATAATCATTCACTCTTTTACTACAAGATTTCACTGGGAAAGTGGGTGACAGTAATACTTCCGCAGTCGTTAGTTCAGCTATAAATGGGTGTAAACATTCATGAATGCGATCATGGAAGCCACTGTGCCAATCTCATCGGTGACATTATGTTTGCCGGCTATACCAACCAAGAACGTTCTTGATTATCTATATACCAATTTAGGATACGATGAAGTATGACAATTAATGATACAAGCAGGATATAAAAAAGATAACTTTAATCATAAATCAAGTTACATTGAAATAAATATAAAAAAATACATGGTCAAAGTTTATTTACAACGTGGCCAGAAATACAAATTTCTATATTGGATACATTTCATGAATGTCATATCATGTTTATCAATTATTGAATCTTACGTTCAATATCTACTTTAAATGTAATGCATATTATTTTCTAAAACACTACCTAGCCCATAGGGAAATATTGCTTTCAGGAACATTTGAATCGATTTCAAATGATTCAGTTCAATCAATAAAACATTTCATATCTAAAAGACTTGAATTGTATACAGTAGAGTCCGATTATTTAACCTGATCAAGATTCTACACTAATTGGATGTCTGAGATTGACAAATAGTCCGGAGCCACCGAACAAAATCAAATAGACTTCAATATACTGAAAATATGTCTATGAATTTTAATTTACTCGCAGTACTATGTACTATGGACTGAAACATTGTGAATAGAAGGAAGCTCTTTTCAAACATGAGACTTACTTTTGAAACCGGTATTTTAGTAAAATTATAAAACTGGACTTTACTGTATAATTCATCATTAAGCAGAGGATTTTTTGAATTTTAGTTCAGTCATTCTGCAAATTTTTTCCATTTAACAAAAATTGATCTGTGATATCATTTAATAAATTGTCTGAAAAGTCCCACATTTAAGTTGACACTGTCGAGTGCCTTCTTTTGTTTTACTAACCTAAATCAGCATACAAACTTATTTATACACATATAAGTGAATTCGCATAAACGATATTTACAATTTTTCTAATATATACATTTTACTTTCTAATAATTCTTAATTGAAAGTATCATAATTACACATCGTCCAGAGGAATTAAATTTAACTCCGGTACCAAAAATTAATTTATAATCTTGATGTTATGTTATCCACTTTGTATTCGATACGATGTTATGACAGTTCGTAGCTCATCACATTCCATTGAAATAATTATGAAAAACTCCACACTATCTTGGAAAACGGATTGAAGTTGTTGTGATAACGACAGGCATCTCTGTAATTGACAGAATGCAGCAAAGTATCTCTTTTCATCACCGTAAGTCAACACCTAAAAGCTTCTGAAGAATATATTGCGATACGTTGTTAAACAGGTGTTGTACATTGTTCATTTTAATTTAGATAAAGTTAATGTGACCTGAGATGCTCGGACGGCCTATGTACCATAAATTACAATTAATATTGTTCGAACATTACCTCATTGTATCATAAGATACATAAGCCAGAACAAGGAAAAAGCTTTACCATAAAGAATATATCAACGACAATTAAAAAAAAAATTTGATCGCCTATGTATATTGAATCAGCTGGTTACCATAAACATTTTTTGTTACCAGACGACATAATACGAATCTTAACTTTTTGAATGCCTCCCTTAATACATACAATTTTAATAAGTGAAGCTTAATTCCTCCTCAAATCCTTAAATATAGTTGTTATAGTGAATAGCATATTTGCAAGCTTCACTCATAAAAAAAATCACCGGCAGCGCATTACAAGTACATAGTTATAGAATAACAATGGCATAAAACATCTGAAGCCTAGTTCTTTGATAGCAAAGTTCTATTAGCCTTTCAATATAATGTTTACGATAATCTATATTGTTTTTAAATTTTCACATTACGAACAGTCAACATGCAATATCTCGTTTAACTACAGTTTGAGCAATGAAAATTTAATTTAGACATGAAAGACAATTTTTGAAAATATTATTTTCAACCAAGATTAATCAAAAAATAATTCAAATGAATATACAGCAGTCTTGATTATTTGATCTATTGCTGAACAAGAATGACAATCTAGAGTTACCAGGAGATGCAGCAAGATGAGTTGAACATTCAACTAACAAACAATTCTCATGATTAAAATCTGTCAGTAAGTCTTGACAATGTGAAGATCCATTTTTCGAGTGGTATTCATCGCATGTCTACACTTTTGGAACGAATATTATTTAATTAATATTTTCGACTGATGGTGCTTGATGGAAATTGATTTTAAATTCTGAATTATTTAATTAAATTCAATTTTTACAGTAAATCTAGGTTTGTAAACTTAAAATACTATAAATAAAGTTAAAGATTGTGATCTATTGTCCAACTGATTTTTCCCAGCAATCAAAGAAGTTTTGAAAATTGATAATATATGGGTGTTTTCTATCACATGGTTAGATAACAGAAGGTTGAATAATCAGGCATAACGCTGTATAAGAATTTAATTAAAAACTACCGTGTCTCTCGGACAATTTATCTTAGTTAGGCGATATTGCATGGCTTCCGAACACATATCATGTTTTTTTGTTTTCAAAACTGACGACCCTTTCAAGTTAGATATAGTAGAGATCAATATTGTTTCGTAATGGTTATTGCTACTTAAAACTAAGCATTTGTTACGGAAACCGTTCCAATATTTGTTTGATAACGACAAACAGTAAAGTGTGAGCAGAATTGTGGACTGTTTCAGATGAGTCCACGTTTCTTTTTGTAGTCTTCCAAGTTGAGTGAGCGCTTGGGTCCGGTGTCTTTCACTTTGTTCATCATCGGCTTGGGTATCACGTTCACGGCATTCACTGCAAGAAATATGCATGCACTTTATAACTACCAATATTATACAATCTGAGCTGATTAGTTGATAAACTTTCCGCTGTCCATTACAATGGACATGGTGTTTTTTTAAATCTATAGAATGGTGCTTTGCAACCGCTATGCCAAGATGATACTGGGTGTGACGTGGCAGATATTTTCAATCGAAGCAAAAAGTCATGTAATGGGTCTATAATATAAAATATTTTTATATATGTTATAGGAGCACTCTTATACAACATGACTTAATTTATAATGAAACACTTCATTTTCGACTAATGTATAATTTTATGAGTTTTTTATCCAAAAATAACATAAAAGCAATACTCACTTGGTTGTGGAACTTCTAGGTCGATGTTGATTTCGAAGTCGTGAAGAGAATAAAGATTATTTTCATGACTTTTCTGCGATTCCCGCTGATTGTCCGCCTTTTGCTGCAAAAATTATAATCAATAAATAATAGGATAAGAGGCCAACAATAGAAAGTTTCGTATCTTTGATAATGTCAAGTGTAACGTAACTTTTTCGTGTTTCGATTATCACAATGTATACAACTTAAAACACATTCTCTATCAAAAGGATGTAAGCTGCAAATATCGAATTAGTATCTAAATTTAGCCTAAGTTTGAAAAAAGGGGGCCTGTGAAATTTGCAAAAATTAAAAAGGACTTCCACCGCACCAATCTTATAGGTTTTTCATAAATAATTTAATTAGTATCAGATTGTAAATTAGTTTTAAATAATTTTGAATTTAAAATCAATTTCCATCAAGCACCATCAGTCAAAAACATTAATTAATATGAGATTGGGTAAATAAAACACCAGTTTTAGTTTTCATGTACTTTACGGTTAAGTCCATTTAATATTGTGCCCCAAAATCAGACATTTTTTGTGCCTCCTCTAAAATTTGTTCTGTGTGGGTAATGTCCGTTTTCCTTTCTACAATCGATATTATTTGATCAATTTGATATTGGAAGCCGAAGTTGAAAAATACATGGTCAATTCTTTTGATGCTGCCTTGCCTGCAAAAATCACCAGTCTTAAGAATTCTCAATAAAACTAAAGGAAATTCATTGTATTGGTTTTATTATTTTTCTAATTTGAAGAAGTAATCCAATTGTTTTCTTCTTATGGTGAAGTCACTGAAAGTAACAACAGCAAACTCATTATGGAAACTAATTTACTTATACTAATAGTCATTAAAAAATTGATTATAAAATATGCTGAATATTCCTAAGCAATTTAAGTTAAGCACGATTTCAAAACCTATCAGCAGTACCTGTAACTGGGCTGCTTCTCGAGCAAACTCCTGGATGATACTGATTTGCGGATCATCGCCATCCTTATTGGCAGCAGCGGCTGCATTCTCCATTGCCGCAAACGATTTGAAATTCATTACTGGTTTAGTGGAGCGTCGCGTGAATGGATCATCAATTTTCATGCCTTTGTTTGCCTTCACCTGATCAAAAAATAACAAATTTATTAACTGATATCAGAAAACAGACCAATCGAGATATATATATATACATATATTTCATCATATCTTCTCTGATTTTCATGGTGATATGCCAGTCCAGCATTTTAATGATCGTTAGTTACTGAACAGAGTCATATGGCACATAATAATTATGGTACGGGAGCAAAATTAGGTATTTTATGCTAAAAATGCCAGAATTGTTTTGGTAAATGTGA
>JAGVSQ010009209.1:0-13787 GCA_022683975.1 Rhyacophila evoluta | reverse complement strand
ATCCATATACTCCACTCGGAGTGGATATCTTCATACTGTGTAGATCCATATGTTCTAGTTTGGGAGCGAACATGGTTTAAAAAAAAAAAAAAATCCTTCAGTCTGTCACGTCTTTTCTGAATTTTTTTGAGAATTTTTTTCAGTTTTAATAATTATATCCTCTCATCACACAGTTCTATCACTTCATGTTACAGCTGGTATATCTACTCTTATTGAATTTTAAAAAATCAATATTTCGATATAAATAACAGCAAAATTATTTAACAAATTGAATTATCCATTCCATCTATTCGTTGTGTGAGATTTATTGGCAAGTAAACATAATAAATGTTTTCTAAAAGTAAGCCACTACCTACAATATGTTCTGAAGATCATGACAGTTTTTGTAGTATATTAATAATTAATGCAGCATGAAAATTTGCTATTGCTGTTTAATTTATTATAAATGTTGCTTGTAAGTTTACATTAAAATTAAAAAAATATATTTTCATCATTATAGAGATATGGTAACAATATTTTAAACTGGGAATGGTTGTTCATCACCGAGCGACAAGTTTAACCCATAGAGAATAAGGAATATGAATTTTTAATCCACTATCGGATATCGAATCGAAATCCACAAACAAACCATGGATGTCAGAGACTACTTATGCATCAAACTTGAAGATGTTTTACTTACTGTATCTGTTTAATCTGTTGAGAGATGACTTGATCCCTTGCTGCAAGAGACTGCTTAAGTTGTGAAGAGCTATTACGTTCAGTCTCCAGTAATGTCTTTAGCTTATTACATTCGCATAGAGCAGTATCACTTTGTGCCTATATAATAAAAAGAAAATTTATATTAGTATTCATACACCACGAACCATATATTATAGACAAAATTTATTTGCTTTTTATATGAGCAACTCTGTTATATTTGATATTAACGAATTTTAATATGAATTGTTATAAGTAACACAGATCAGCGAATACTTCCAAATCAAAATAAATGCAGCTTGAGATTGCTCAATGACAATTTGAGTTATTTTATTTTTACTTCCACCTCATTCATTAGTTTCAATAAGTATAAAATTAATTTTATAAACATCAACAGTTCATGAAACGCCAAATTCAAACAATTAAAAAATATCATTCTGGACAAAAAACCGGTCTAGACAACGTATCCAAAAGTTATTCTGTACCTTCTCGTGGAGCACTTTAATTTCTTTGGGTATAGGACGAAGATTAAAAGCAGTTGCATAAAGTGCAACACTGTCGTCTGCTTCAGTGGAGATTCCACCAGCATGGCTTTCGATGCCCACAATCGCTTTCTGGTGATTTTTAAACCCACTTGCCGTTTCATGCAATACTTCTAGTTGCTCCTGAAAACAAAAGAATATATTATATGAGTATTGCTAATGTTCCCTAGAATTATCAACTTGTATGTTTGTAAGATGTACACCTAAAGTGAAAATAATATAGAAAATCCATTCATACACAATATTTAATCTTACAATTTGCTATTATACAAATGAAATATAAAAATTTGATACAACATTGAAATAATTACAATGTTATCGCAAAAAACCAAAATGTTAATTTAAAAGATTTGACAGGGAACATTAAGGTTTTAGAACTCGTTTGAATACCTGTCTTATTTCACTATTAAGAGGTTTCTAATACATAGTTTGTTAAAAAAATATTGGGATATTTACGTGAAAATATTCTTTGTCAACTTTCAATATATCGTTGCCCCAAAGCATCAGTGGGATATCTTGAAAAAACTTGTTCTGGGATATTAGGACTTTTAGCTTTGCACAATCGAGTAGATTAATTAATGTAGATGATGAATGGTATTTCATTAAATATGTATATTAGTCCATTCTCAATGATTTTTTTAATCAAATTTTTCAAGATATCCTACTGCTGCTTTCGACGGGCGATATTCAACAATCAACAACAAAGCTTGTTGTGAACATTAACAGCATCATACTATAAAAGAAATGCAATAACCTGGAGACGATTGATCTGCATAGTTAATTCAGATTCTTTCCTGATGGCCGTTGCTTCCACCGTCTCGAGGGCTCTGGCAGCAGCACAGAGTAGGTCTTTTTTCTCATTACACTCCCGACGGAGACTTTCCAGACTAACCTGGAACAAGTTAAATATATTTTACTGACACAATTCAAGATCTTTAAATATCATTTAACAATACAAGTATCTAATGGTCATACAATTAAGTATTTGAGTATTCTACTTGTATTATAGACAAATAGATCCAGTAAAAAAATATGGCCTATCAGGAATAGTTTTGTATTATTCGCTTCAGTTGAAAATTATTACTGTTCTAAAATAGTCCAGACAATTAAGATCGTGGAGAAATATTAAATTGCCTTTAATTATAAAACCGCTGAGTGTTTTGTTTACCCAGTAAACAAAAAAGATATATAGTTATTTTCCAAAATTCGAAATGAATATTAATCAAGTTTGCATATAAACAAAGCAGGAAACATGTTTTCGTCAAACGTTTAGAGAATGACCTCTGATTGGGTTTTGGCGGTATGCCAAAAGTTCCACTAATTTACTTTATGCTCACACTTCAAAGCCATTAGGAAAAAATATTTTTAAATATAATTTATAAGAAAAGTTTGGATGCATTTTTAATAATCAAATTAATAGAAAGTAAGTAAACTAACAATAGATCAAATTGCTAAAATATTTTCAATATTATTATTACCAACTATTTTAAGAGTGGGTTTTTTTCCAATGTATTTTATTTGAATGCATTTAGGTTGATGTATATGATACTATCCTAACTTTTTCGAAAATGTCTTCAGACGATGCTTTAACAAAAATACCAATTTCCACAGCATATGGTTCGACGCAGAATTGTGTCTGTATTCTTTTGACACAAATAACGTTGGACCTAAAACTATGTCCAAACTCCTTCAAGAGTCAACTGCATATTTCCTTTGACAAACAGGAAACTTTTGCTAAAAATGATAGTTCTGTATGAATTTGATGGATAATATTACAATCTTATAATATTTCATTTTAAATGATTTACAACGAATTATTACATTGTTTGTCTTGAAATTATTTAATTTTGGTGGCACTAAATTACCTTGAGTTCAATATTCTTTTTGAAAAGGTCATCTTGATTAGCCGGCACATTGGAAGCTGTCAATCTTTCTTCCAGGAAGTAAACTCTCAGTTTGAGGTTGAAATTTTCTTTTCGCAGAGCAGCCAACTGGTCTTCGTACTCCTTCATAGTTCGGCCCTGGCTTGGCGAACCTTGCATCGGAGAACGGCCTGAAAATAAAGAAACAGGACTTATTAAAAAGAAAAAATAATCAAGTAACAACAGCACATGATTCGAAAACAAAATGTGTATGCTATTAATTAGATAGTTTCTACAATATTTTATACTATAATTCTATTCTTTTATATTTATACAGCAGTCATGTGGTATCAAATGGACTGTTCGACTATGTTAAAAATTTATTTTTTATTTTCTTAAAACATTATTTAATTACACCTTATAGAACTATAATAAACACCAGAATGTTATGAAAAGAAATCATTTAAATTAATGTTGACTGTCTCACCTTTAGAAAAATCAAAAACAAAATACTTTTGAAAATATACACTTCTATAAAAGACATTTAAGAATGGATTCATTTGTTTTAGTTCAAAAAATATTCTTATCTGTTACGAAATTAAATATATAGAAAAATAAAATAAAACAAAATACCTATTTAATTATTGTTAATGTATGATGTATGTAATGGTGTATGACCACCAGGTCATATAATGATGGATATATTTTTTCATAATACCATATAAAAATATTCAAAATTATTTGGGTTAGTATTTTTCAATAGTGCAAGAAGTTTGGTATATATTCCATTTTAAAACATTAGTATTTAAAAAAAAGTTCGAAATTTAAAAGACGAAACTCTCGGAAGTAGAAAAAAATATTAAAAACACTAACGACTAGAAAATGTCGTTTTGATGCGTTCATAGTGTAAATCATTCGTTACGAATATGAATATTTATTATCGATATAAATTATAAATTATTCATTAGTAAATTCGTTCGAGTCCGCGACCTTCTGAACCGCAAGCTAACGAATCGATTACGTTCAAACCGTGAAAAATAAAATTTTAAAATTTACACAAAATAATGTTGCATACCGGCGAAACAGATGCCTGTAAATTGATAAGGAGACAATTTTTTTGCCATTCTTTATGACACAGCGGTTCACCACTAAATAACAAGATATCAACCATCCAAACTGTATGACTACGCGTAACCTTAAGATAATTAGAGTCACACCCTAAAAATGATCTCCCAGAATCATTCAGCCACATCATTGTTTTTCACTATTTAAAAAACCATTTCAAGGTACATTTAACATCGTTCATCGCGCTCTAGCGGAGATAAGTGGGGCAGCATAGTCAGCAGGACCTATCCTTTTTAATTTTAGAGTTTTATTTTACCATGTCCGCTCCGAAACTAGAGCGTACGAATCCCAACAGCGCGAAGATTAGCGCGTCAGAAATGGAGTTTATACGTCTTTGTCTAAGACTCATTTCGACAGATTAAATTCACGAGAATTTATTATCAGCTGACTCAGTCAACACACTGGACATACAAACTTGGATCTTTAGATATAAAAAGTCCTGCAGCTGTGGAATTCAAACTCGCAAGCTTCAGCTTCGAAGCGCGCACGCTACCCTCTCTGCTACCATAGAGACAAGCAATAGCAATTGCCAAATCTAAGACTTATTAAAAAATACTGCAATAAATTTGTCAGTCTAAATCCAACAGTGAAACATGAACATAGGTTATTCATTTAGACCGGGGTTTTTTTCTGCTTTTTCTGCAACGGAACACTTCGTAAACTCGGAAATTTATAACACTTATTTTTTAGGTGGGTATTCATACTAGCAAGAAGATATTTAAATGTGTTGCAGTGTATAAAACCTTTGCAAACTGTCGCGGAACACCTATACATAGTTTGGGAAGCCCTGATTTAGACAGTTTGATAATGTCAGGATTAAAAACAAGAACATGTCTATTCTACCATTTCAACTTACAAATACATAGGTAATATTGTTTTCATTTTTTTTGTGTTTAGCGTAGTTATCAAGAATTTCAATGATTTGATGTTTATTTTTTTCCAATATAAACAGTGTTACACTGAATAAATTGAAATGTTTAAACAATATGTACAAAGCCGATTTTTAGAACATCTTCAATGCCAATACGTCTGTTAAATATACATTATAATTCATATTAATTATTAAAACTACTAAAACTTTAAAACGCAACATTTTTTTCCTCTATGGTATGGAAATAATTACTTCCGAAATTTCTCAATCTTTTTTTATTCTATTAAATTCGTTTTTGATTATTTTTTACAGTACCGCACATTCCATGTTACTCATTATTTTTTCATAATAAAAACCCCAGATTCTTCAAAGTATTGTCCAGTTATCAAAAAATTAAAACTGCACCCATGTCAACAACCGACGCCACAAGGACGTCCTTAAAAGGTTACAGGAATCAGTTCATAAAAACAAAGGGCTCTAATGCCAACTAAACAATGATATAATTAAATAAATATCCGACAAAGTTTTCTTTGTTCCAGCGGGAACACTCAGCCGCTTCTGTTCATCGAATTATCAAATTGTTAATAATCGCGTGGGTGCGGCGGACATTATCTTGCATTTAATGTTTCGTTTAATTTATTATTAATTGTGTCAGTGGGAAGTGAGCTATTCAATGGCGGAAGAAGACGGCGGTTCCCAGAGGACATCGAATCAATTTGATATGTATTATCATAACAACCAGAATTTATTCGGGTCACATGGAAACCTAGCTAACTATGAGAAAAATCATAATATAGTACCCAAAGTATGTTTATCTAATACCGACATGGTCTAATATACACAGTAGCGTATCTACAAATTAATTTCAGAGAGGAAAAAGCACGTAACCGACAGATTTGTTCAAAATAACTTTTTTTCACAATGTGTATATAGCTTTAATCAAAAAATCACTAGCCACTAATAAGCGGGTAGTTTAGATATATGCGTATTTAATTTTTTTTAGCATGTTCATTTGTAAAGTGAAACATATCGAGCGTAGAAAGAAAAAAGACATAACTCAAAGTTTAGCAAAATATCTTTTTATCGATAATCACAACGTATACAACTTAATACACGTGCTATCAAAATGATATAATCTGCAAATGAAGAATTAGTATCTATATTTAGCTTTTCAATAAGTTTCAAATTTGCTACCACATCAATTTTAAAGCTACAAATTTGACATTCAATATTTTTCGAGAAAGAGAAACGAGAATAAGGGATTTTGTTAATTCCGATGAGGAACATTTTTTTCGTAATATTTATATAAGATATTAACTTTTTCTAGCCTAAAAATGTATGGGTATAATTGCAATGACTTTCAAATATCATTGATAAATCTATCTAGTATTTATATTAAAATGAATAATAACATTTTATTAAAACATTAAAGAGTTGCTTTGAAAATAAGCCGACGAAGCCCACGGACCTATATGTACGTCAATATTCCTCAAAGGTTTAGTTTATGTTTATACGATTTCGACGATCGTCACAGCAACCAAATAGTTAATACACAGAAAAGAAATACAACTACACATACTACAAAATAAACATCAAACTAAACCTTCGATATCTATTTTCGCATGGGCTGCATTTAATAAATAAGATGAAGATTGGAGAAAGCCATTAAATTAAAATAACCCAAATGCGACGAAAAAGGATAAAATGGTTGAGAATCCGTGGTACATAAAGACTATTAGGAGTCTTCAATGGAGGTAGATTTATCCGAAGAAAAGAATTCAAAGATGCGAAGAAAACATACTACGGCTGTACGCAAATAAACAAATAGGGAAACGTCAGCTACAAAAATAAAAATATGCAGCCGAAGTATAAAAAATGTCAGCACTTCAGAGAAATGAAACATAAATTGAAACTTGATAACTTGAAAGATGCTTCGTTAAATGTGGGCATATGGTATTAATCAAAGATACATAGAAAAATAAACAGTAGCTAAAATTTAACAGGTGAAACGGAATATATATTATACATCTGCAAGACAGACAAACTCGTATTTATACTTCAAGTATGCATTTAAAAAATATTTTTCCATGGAAGGTACCCCGTAGCTTACGTCCCGTTTTTAAGTAGCCTATCCCGTAGTCTCCAGACAAACATAAACAATCTTGAGCTACACGTAATTAGAAGAACGAAAAAAAAGAGATACTTTAATAATACTTATTAAGTTAATTCATTAGAGACCAAAAAGCAATAAGAAACTTTAAATGATAATATAATTTTAATACTACAAGCCACAATAGACAAAACAGCGTAACCAAAAATTAGTCGACATGCCATTATGAGGAGAAAAAAACTGATACAATTTGCATGGGTAAACCAGCTTAAGCTACGTCGCATGCCAGTGAAACAACTCCCACATTTTAAGTCACTATTAGGACTGGCTTGAGTACGATTAATGGCAGATTTGTTTGACAAAGTATATGGCATATCAATGCGGTTTGGACTTAGCATTGGGCCGAATCATCAGGGGGGGACGAACTAGATTATACACGTTTATTGAGGCGTATGTTGTTGATGTCTCGGGTTGAGAGGAATGGAAAACAGCCGTAAAATATTTTTAATATTAAAAAACAAATCGTGATTAATCTCATTTATATAAAAGGATCTGTATTAACTAAAACATAAAGCACCCCCACAAGAACACTGCCGTATGTGTAAATTTGGCTGTTTTGAGTTATGTACGCAATTGAACTACATTTTGTCATCTATTTTTTTATACCATGTTCGCTTCCAAAGTGGAGCATATGGATCTACACAGAGTGAAGACATCCACTCCGAAAGTGGAATATATGGATCTCCAAAATATGAAAACGTCTTGCTAGATTATTTTTATACGAGAATCGTTTGTCAGACAATTGCTCAACCCAATTGGCATCCATCCTGCATTTTTTTGGAATGTTAAAATCAGATAGGGAATCGAACCCCCATTTACAGGCGCGCACGCTACAAACTATGCTGCCGGGGAGACTTCCTCTATCTTAGGAAAACACTAATATATCACTACAAAATATATTTAGTATGATTAACCCAAATCTTCAGTATTATTTTTAATCAATTGAGTAAAATATCGAGAAGAATACTCCAGTAACTATGAAACGAAAATGTCCTTCCTTCTTAACTGTCTTTAAAGACCTTTTTTATATATATTTATAATGAAAAATCAACGCTGTAAAGCCATTACACATTAAGCCAAGTGCATTATTATGGATCTAAAAGTTTATTTTTGATTAATTGATAATTTTCAATATGCACTTGTTATGGGATATAGGTAAGCATATTTTTGTCCAGTGGTCATTGTGGTCAGATGAACGTCAGTCTCGTTATCTAGCGTATTGTTTTTTAGTCCAGTGATGATAGTAGAACAAGGATTTATTTTCAGGCAATTTATTGAATTTGAAAAAAGGAAAAATACCCACTTGAGAAATGGTGTCCGTTGCATTTTGTCAACAGGCCTCCCTTCGCAGGCGTTATATAATATTTTAGGTCTATTTTGAGAACGTCTAAAATCTAAACCATACTTCCGCTCACCTAGATATCTCCGCGTCGAAATGTGCATTTCAGTGGCGGAACTTTAATTTACTAACAGTGGGAATCCAATAAAAATATTAACCAACGTCAACTGCATTTGCTTATTTACACGTCTGATATTTCAAATTATACAATTTTAACATCGTTTATACTCATCCCATGTCTGATGTTATCTCCAGAAATACGTGTATATACCCTCCGAAATAAATTACAGAGATGCTTACTGCTGAAATGCAGACATAACTTAAACGGTGTAATATTTATGTCTCTTAACATTTTTTTTATGTGCAGACACAATGATGATTATGAATTAAGCAAAGACAATATGAGTATTTTTTTCCAAGTAGCAAGTCTTTTTTTTAATCCGATTAATTTGCTTATAATATCCACGATCGATTACTATTTTGATTTTTCAATATTAGATTGCTTAATAGTTTTTAGCGTTTACTCTCCTAAAAGACGTTGTAAAACTCACGGGAATTCGGTGGCCCGACAGTAAAGAACTTCGGAGGTTTTTCTTGAGATATCTTGAGAATTCACCACGCAATAAAACCCCATAAAGCCCCATAAAACACCATAAGATCATGCTGATAAAGACTGATTTCTACCCTATAGTATTCAATTACTGTGTGTAACTTTTATCACATTTTCATGTTTTCTCCGAGTCATTTACACAAACTTCAGTCATTTATTTATTTTACACATGTTATAACATTACAAATTATAAGCTGAATACATTTACAACACGACATAAATATGATTATAACGAAAACATTTAAAAAATATTTTATAATAACACATAAAAAAACAAAGGCAATATTGTAAAAATATAAAGAGTAGAGAATTAAAAAAAAATACAGAAGGAAGGAGAGTGTCTACTCTAAATTAAATATACCCTATTCTAATAATGTATATAATAGCATACATTTAAAATCACACTCGCATAGGTATAAGATATCAATATTCAAGGCAATCTCGTTAAATATCACCATTGCTCTCCGCATTGGTATGGCTACAGGTAGGATAGTCCTGTATTTACGAATTTCCCTACCTAATCCTACTATCCACAGTTTCCTCCATCGAAGATCTGCAGAAGACGGTATGTATTAGTCAGAGCACCTAATACACCCCGTATATACCAGATCCTTATTAAATTATTTTGCCCTACTAAGTATAACAGCAGTGTCTTTCATCTGGATACTGTGTTATTATTTACTTAGTACGGCAATATTATTCACGAGAGTTGTTAATCTTCAATACTTCCTGTGTAAACAAATATTTTGAAATAATAATTATACATTTTAATTTAACCAACATCAGGAAAAGTAATTTTAGGAAGCACAGCACTGCGCCCCGAAACCGTCACTGCCGTTTGCTATAAATACTACGTAGATGCATTAAATTGTATTATAGCTACTAAACTTAACTAAACCACTGCAGAAGTTACGTAAACGTATAGCCAGCTCAAGCATAATAGTTGCCATACGGCCATGTCCAATTTAGTCTAATGTATGCGATAAACTGAAGTGTTAATATTCGCGCAAAATGAGCAAAACACATGTCGGTTTCAACCAAATACGCACAACAAGCCTCTGCTGGAATAAAAAGCATCCAACATATATTTTTCAGAGGCAGTTCCGCTTATTTAATTCCTGATTATTAATTGAATGGTAAATAAATGGTCGGCCAGCCTGGGATACAGAAAAAAACTTCCAAAATTGACGAACCCACATATAAAGAACTCTTATTATTGATTTTAATTTATAAACGTAAGTAATTACATTATACATACATCTTAACAACCGGTTCGCCCCCAGTTTACCAAATGTATTAAGTATGATCAGCTGTTTTTTGATGCTTAAACACGTACTTACAAATACACAATTAAAAACTGTCAAATATCAAATACCATGTACATTTTTAAACTCATAGATATACTGGATGAAAACATCAACCGACGTCCCCGATTCAAACGTTTGCTCCTACGTGCGATGCTTCTTTATGACAACGAATCGAGATACTTAACAACTGCTTAAAATAAACGTATTTTGAATTTATCAAACGATTAAATGCAACAGATACGGTATGTATGACGGGACGTTTTGAAAGGAGATAAGGGCGTAGATTATATTATACAACTGGTCATTTAATGTCGAAGATACGATGTTCCACTGGCAATCATCCATGATATGAATGCCTCAGAATAGTTTGATATGCATATTCTGTAGGACAACGGGAGCCCGGCATGGTCTTCGGGAGCACATTATATATTTACCGTAATTCAGTATGGATCGGATATGGTTTTCGTAGGAATCGTGTTATCCTGCTGTAATTGAGCCGCTAAGAGACGAGGCTGTGCCAACTAAAATATTATATGAACTCGGAACATGGCTAATAGTTGTACTGTATTTAATCAAAATACCATTACGTTATAATGTGCCTAGTAAATGAATACATTTGCGCACGCACATCAATAATATAAATGTCTACTAAACTGAATTGAACCTAACTTTACTAAAAAATAAATAATTATTAAACTTAATATTTGAAGCCCAATGGTAGAAGTAACTATGTCAGATATTGGCTATTTTAACTGGTATTAAAAAGTAATTTAAATATTCCTTCTTTTATTATAAAATTAGGTAAAAACTATGTAGCTATCCGCTTTAAGTTCGTCAATAGTTTTAATAATACAACCAGACAATCATATTGTTAATTGTTGATTAGAAAAAAGCGCCTAAACTAAACAATTCATACGTTTATGAAACAAGCACTTCTGGCAACGGACCCATTATGTACAATGTGATCGAGAATTCTCGGGAAAATTTGAATATCTTTTTACATTTTCGATATATTAAAAATCAAGCGCCATTAATTCGATTTGATAAAGAACATTGAGAACTTTTAATCTTTATATCTATAACTTAAATATCATAATATGTTTTGCTATATTGTTTTTCTGTGTATTACTTGTGAACCATTTATAAAAAAATGTTTTGTATTATTTGAGTATTCAATTAAAAATTAATGTGCGATATTCTTACTGAATTTTGAAAATTTTCGAGAATATTAAAGAAATAAAATTCCATAATTTTCTCAATCTCGAGAATTGAAAAAAGTGTATAATTCACGATCACCAAGTGTAATAACATGACAATGACAATGCTGGCAACGCAATGTTATCTATGATATATATTTCATTATGGAAAAACAGGGATGGACAATAAAAACAAATAAGCCAAAATACACGTTCCAACGACAGCAAAATATTAAACACAAAACCAGAAGATTTAAAAACAGTTTCACATGATTTTTCAGAATAATGTGTCTTAAATAGTAATAATGAATTTCATGGTTATTTCAGTTTATATATATGTGTGAAGAACATTGACCTTGTATGCCTGCATTGAATGCAGTTATTTTTGAATAAATATAATAGACGTCCTCTCGTGTTAATTAGCACGAAAATTCAGAGGCCGAGAGCGACCTTTTTTTCAATTCTGCGTGGGCAAACAAAATATGTAACCAGACTACTGGATAAATTAATTGGGTTCAAGTACGTACAGCCAGAACAGACAACAATCAATGCGGTCATGCTCTTTAATCGACAGCAATTTAACGGTTACATCCAGCTATTTAATGTTCGACATTGAACTTCCCCCACATCCTCACAATAAACGCAGCCGACTCTCCCCACTTCCACTTACATATCCCCATTCTACAATCTGTAAGATTCAAAATCACTTTCGTTTCAATTATACTTATATACCACTAAATGTGCCGTCCATTCTCCGCCCCATACTTACACCTGGTCTTAACCCTTTAAGTAGTATGGACATACATGTACGTCCGTGCGCCTTGTCGCCATGTTTTCAAAGCCATTCTTTTATTTTTCTAATACAATTCTATTATTTCTTTTAATACAAATACTAGATAGATCTAGCAATGATAAATGGAAGTCATTACAATCATCTGCAATTATTACCCAGATTGTATTAAATACCCTTTTTCGCCAAATATACAATTTTCAAACAATAATTTCTATGTTTGTATGCCTATCCTATGTATCCTATGCAATCCCGATTTATCAAAGGTCAGTCTGTCTTCTAACTCAGTGACACGTATATTTAAAGTGTCAAATATTTTTCTTATTGTGAAAAAAAAATGCGATTTATAGTTAAAACAATATATTTTTGCGTTTTTTTTATTAAATGTGTCCTAATATGATGTAATTGACAATGCATATACTGCCAATGTAGTACAATTGGTAATTTTAGTAAAAAAATCGAATTAATTCAATTTTACAACACAGAAAATATTGGTGAGTATTTTTCGCATATGCTTTTTAACATGAAATTCATTTAACGTGAAATAATATCTCTTTTTTTATGTTAGGTGATTTCCAATGTAATGATTTTTATCCAATAACACGCGTTTCTACATCCGTTATGCGAGTGTATATCTAGAGTGATAAACGTGAAGCAGTCTTCACAGTTGTACTGTAAAGAAACACCCGAAAACTTCGTCAGGAGTAATTGATATTTTAACTTAAAATAATACAGTCCAGCTTCATTAAATCGAGACCTTCCTTACTATAACTACAGAAATCTATTTTCGCAGGTGGTGTTGCATAATGTAGAGGAGGCATGTTTATGGATTATATTCCAACTTTGCCGCACAATCCATTAAAACGTCTGCACAACGTCTAGGAGCACCAACACACATAACAATTTCGAAATCGCATTACTTCACTGGCGATGCCGATTAGTGTGAAACTTCGTATTACGAAAATAGTTTTGGCAAAGGAGGTTCAAAATTTCCAGCATCAGCGGTACATCGAGCGCACTAACTGGCTATAAATTATTTATATGCGTGGCTGAAAAATGAAAATATGTATACATAATTTCTAATAATAGACAACGTGCGCGGAAAAACTTTGAATCCAAACAATATGCAAAATTATCCGAAATTTGTAAACGTCTACATCGCAGCTCCAATTTCACCGTTAGGCGCCTTTAAACAACACTGCCATCATGCGACTTGTGCGTGGTCTTATTGATAACTCTGCCGCTCTGGCTAATATTGGCCTGTATGCCCCTGATAACT
>JAGVSQ010009208.1:0-13787 GCA_022683975.1 Rhyacophila evoluta | reverse complement strand
TGCAATCGTTCCGCTTTGCCCGCACTTCCCCGCACCTTCCGTTTTGGGATTGTAATCGACAGTAGCGCTATGACGTATGTGCACTGTTATAAAAGTCGGAGTATACTCAGTTTGACTGTTAAATATTGAATTCAACCATTTGCCAATAAGGATATCTTTTTTAGGGAGATTCAGTTTGCCTATTATGTAAAAAAATATCAATGGTTTTAATTCTTTTTAATTAACATTTTTTGCTCACAATACCTACAATTTAGTGTGTAATATTTTAATGGGTAGCCTTTTATAAAATTTATCGTAATTCGTTAGTAAATTTAACTGTTGATGTCTGTCATCCCTATTTTTACCTACCTATTAAGGCAGGCCTGGCCACTACCAAATTGTCCCACAGGCCGCACATAAATTAGAATAATTGACAACATTGATTCGATATTTTTTTTCAATATATCATGGTCTGTCTTACAACGAAATTAGCATCAACAATTTGATTTTTGAATGCAGATGTATACAGAAAGTGTTTTTATTTATTACTTAAAACTTTAAATAAAAAATTATTGCATCCATCAAAACCTTTGAAGTGTGATCGTTTTTTATATACCTACCTACTCCGTTTTAAAATATAATCCTGAAATCGTAAAACACAGAATATCTGTAATTTATGAAATACTATAAGTAATAATCCGTACATATTTTTTTATCTACACAAAAATTTATCTGTTCATTTCAAATCAAGAAGTATGTGTAAGACTATAAAATTGTTATCTCGTTGATGAAATTTTTTGATAAATATTGATTTTTTAATCAGTAAACACATCAATCATTGTAAATAATTGTTTAATATTGTTTCAAAAATAATATATATCTATGTAGCCTTGCATAGTTTAATGGATAAGCATGCATGTGCATATGAAATTCTTGATACCAAATGTATCCCTTAAAATATCCCATACTGCCATTAAAAATCATTTCAATAAGCCTTAAAAATGTATTCAGGTAGAAGACTGGGATGCCCAAAAAATTGATCAGTGTGAATTCATATGTTCCATGTTAAAGCAATAATGGTTTTAATATCTGGTATTAAAAATACATTTTTTTTTAATATCTAAGATTCTACAATACTAGAAAAAACAATTTTCTCATACAGTGTTTTTCCTATTCCAGGCTCCAACTCTATGTTCAATTGGGCATTGTCAACAGCAGAAGCAACTGTACAACGAGCCCTCATAACTGCAGCACCACTTGTTGAAAAGCTAGAAGGCCCCATTCACACTGTAGACCAGACCATTATGAAAGGAATACAGACGCTGGAAGTCAATGTCCCTATTGTAACACAAGAACCTCAACAGATATATGACAATGCTAAAGCAGCTGTCTCCGGAGCTGTCTCTGGAGCCGTCCAACCCACAATTAACAAGGTAATAGAAAATAATGTATTATAGATTTTTTTTATTTTGATATATGATGCTTAGTATAATTATAAGGTTGCAATATATTTTACATTTCTATTTTAAGAGTCTTTGTTGCACCTATTAATTCAAACAATTCCAGCACACTTTGACTCCTTGAATACATTCTATACAAAGGCATTTTCATTTAATGAAGCATATAAATTCAATTTCATGTTAATGATAATAAAGGATGCTATCCATATTTATTTTTTCACTTACTCAAACGGGTAATTACTTCTATATTTTAACGAGTTTTTTAAATTAGCAATTATTTGATATACTCAAATATAATGTTTAATCTGAAAACCGGAATTTTGTATCTTTGCCCTCACTGCATAAAGTGATAAAAATAATTTAACATTTGATAAGCCACATTCTTTCACAAATTACATATCCACATAGAACACTAATACATACCACTTTAAAATCATTCGATTTTTATGCTGTTATCACTGGAACTTCTACGTAATCTGACATGTTTATATTTCCTATTTTATCAAACTATAATAATGATTACAAAAAATTTGTAATATATGACATTAGATACTAGAAGTTGACCCATGTTGCTACAAGTGTTATCACTAAACTTGAAAAATGTGCATGTATTCATATCCTGGTAATGGCATGTTAATAGACCAATGGAAAGATTTCTGTTATATAGTAGTGCATTGACTCTGCATATCAGTAAAAATATTTGCTCTTAAAAGTAACACCGGATCCCATGGCTAGTAATAAAAATAACCGTTTTCACTTTCTGAACTCATTGAAAATATAAATTTAGATTGGATTATAGTTATTGCTATATCTGGTATGCTTAAATGAATTTGTAGATCCCGAAAATAAAATAAAAATATATCATTATATATTTATAGTTATTACTTTCAGATTAGGTTATATAGATAAGCATCGGTTAATAATGATGCCTAATAGCTTAAATTATTATAATTTAAGCTCTTGGTAAAAAGTAATATTTGTAATAATTTGTTTATATTCTTTGTTATCAAAACCTAATCCATCCCAATTTATCATTTTGCGCTTATAAGTTGTCATATAATTATAGTAAATTATATAATCTACTTCACATATTATCAAATCTGAGTATTTGATTAAAGAAGTATCATCTCATATTCACTCTTGTTCACAAGTGCTCTTGAAGTTTCACAATTTGATATTCATAGACATTGCACTCAATTCCAATATTTGCAAGCTACCTGTTATATATTTATCATTGAAAAAACGAATCAACAAAAATTCCAAATCAGAAGTTGAGGTAATAGATAAATGCATTGGTTCATTTTTAAATGTATAATATGTAGTGTTAAGTCATTTATTTAAAGATAAATACTCAATAGAAATACTGGTTAAATCTCTTTACAACTAATGTCGAAATAACAAAATTTTCAGTAAAACGTATATTTTTTACTGATTCGAATATACAGTATGTGAAAATGTTTTTCCTATATTCAATATAACGAAACAAAAGGAGTGGTTGCATGAATTTTTTTATAACGGTATTCAATCTATAGTTAATATCCAGAGTAAATATGGAATTTCATTTATTTGTCCATGTATTTTTATATAATTCAGAGACAGGTTTTGATCAAATTCTTTTACTCACATGGGTCATAAATAATAATATGGGATAATAATAAAAAAAATAGATTGTACGTAAATAGTTTCCAATGTTTTAATAACTCTAAGAAACAAAGTTCAAAAATTATATACAAAACAAATGTCCTACCAGCATGCTAATCATTTTATCTTTCTTTCAGGTTTGTGCGGCAAAAACTTATGGTGAAAACAAAGCGTCATCGTTGAAAGAATTATCTTGGAATAAAGCTAATGAAGTGCTTGCATCACAATACGGACAGATGGCTGTGATGGGATTGGATTCCACAACTGCTCTGGCGGAGAGACTTCTCGATTACTACTTCCCCGCTACTGAAGAAGATGAGAACTACGGAGACAGTAAGTTAATGTCATACATAAAGTAGCTGTTAATATCTGTCATCAGTTACAACTGCGGTGTAATATTGAATACTAAGATCTACTACCAATGATGTTTCTATTTTTATTAATATTGTTGAAAGAAGTTTGTACTAATATGTGTGGCTGTGTTATAGGAATTTTTTTTAAGTTGTAGAATATTCTAAACATCATACAGTTATCTACTAGACTTAATTAGATATTTCTATGATAGTGGAAAATAAGATATTTGAGGATTTGTTGTTATTGTTATTTTTTCGAGTCTTTTTGAACAATAATTGGATGTAATAGAATAAGATTGTAAAACTTATCATGTGCATTTTGATACAGCAAAAATTATTTTAATATGTAGGTGATGCATATAGCATAAGAGCGCACTGGCCATTACTTCAATATGAGTACAGTTTTAATAGTAGAAATGATTAATAATTCAGTTAACTGTGTCATGTATTACGATTTTATTTACACCATTTGTTATTTATTCCAGCTCCTATCTCAGCAACTGATGACCCTGTCCTTCACACCGTACAAACAGTTGGCAGACTTTCAAATAAGGCAGCCCGTAGGGTTTACCGTAATGTTTCTACACAAATCAAATCTATCAAACCCCAAGATGTAAAAGAATACGTTGCTTCCCTCATCGCTGTTTTGCAACTTACCCAATACTTGCAGCAGATCAATCAAAAGGTTCAGGGTTCCACAACAGCCAGTCCAGCCAATACTCCATTGAATAGCAAGGATTCCAAAAAACCTGATGCCAGTAACGCTGAAAAGAAGTCATAATCCAAATGAAAATGTTTTTACACATCAAAATGAAGACTGCATTAATATTAATTGAGAAAATAATTATCAATAGGTGTTTATAATAAATATTTCAATTTATAAACAAAATCAGGTTTTAATAGATTTTAAAAATCATATAAATCTATACCTACCATTGGAACATTGATTATAATGCTTTATTTCAAAGTAATGATAACTTTAGAGGCAACATTAGTATTGGAACTCTTATATTTTTCCAATTATCATTATTTTCGTATAGTTAGCAACTGACTACCAAATGCTGGAGTGATAAACTTTTGGATTTTCTTGTACTCTACCATGGTTCAATGTTATCAGTAGAAATCAACCTCTGTTTACTATAAAATACAATTCAATACTTTGAATGTGTCATTTAATTATAGTTCGTGTGTGCACAGTAAAATTGCTTAGGAATATAAAATCTTTAAAGTAATGTATAGTCTCACCGAAGTAGCAGAAAATTATATTTCTTAACTACTTGCAGTTTGCATTTTTATTAAAGTCATCTGTTTACGTCGTATACACTCAATATTATTTTTTATATACCTAAAATGATGATAATATGATAAGTAAGTTACATTATAGAAATCTGAATATGACATAATGTAAGTTTGGATCCTTGTTTTTTCATAAAATTATAGTGAATAAGTAAGTAATTAGGTATCTAAGGTATTTTTCTAATTACAGAAAAGTTTCGCAATTTTCCCCCAATAAAAATCCATTTACAAAATACATGCTTTTATCAATTATTACAATAAAGCCTATTGCTGGTCCCAAATTATATCTGTCTCATTGAGGGATGTATTAGTAAACCGATCCCAGTCTTCCTTTATTGTTCTGCTTATCATTATAATTTTTACAAATATTGAATCTACTAGTTAAGAGATCTTGAGACATAGTGATCTATGGAAAATGGGAATTTGAAATTATGAAGTAGGATCAAATAATGTGATAATATTACAAATAAGGGTGACAACAGAAATTTTAAAAGTGTGGTTTTGCACTGTGATATATCAAAATTTTGTCTTAACCATGCAAATTACACATGCTTGGTATATTTCGTCTTTATAAAATAGCAAATAAAAAAAGCTCCAGTATGGAGATATCAAATCATATAATCAACATATATTCTACAGTCGACACAAAAATACTGTCAAGAGATCACATGTTATAATACATAAATGTGTTTTAATTTATAGGTGAAATTACGTACTTTTGCAATTCATCATAATGGTTGATAATAATATTTAGTCTGCTAAGACGTTATTATTTTTAAAAATCATAATGTTTTAAGTAAGTATCGTAATCCCATTGTTTTTCATTTATATATTACATAATTATATAAAGGTGAAAAAAAAATATTTCAAAGTAAAAATTTGTATGTAATGGTTTAGGAGACCTTGATTCAACACAAAATTAACATAAACAGTCATAAAATTATTGTATTTGATATGATTAAGTATTCACGATAACGAAAAATTACCGCATATATTTTTTTACTGTGGTAATACTTTTCTGAATTTTACTATAATCACTACAGTAATATTTTATTAATTCCGCTCTATTACTATTTAAAAATTACAATTCAAAAATATCTACACTTTGTGTTCAACTTAACCTGACTTAACACATATATTATTTTTCTTTGAAAATAGTTCATTATTATCGTCATCTTCATTCACATATCGAGAAAATATATAGAAAAAGTTACACTTCACATTTCATAACATTTTTTACATATTTATGTCCCTTTTCCAAACTATCTTTAAAACATTATATTACGAAATCACGTTATAGATTTATTTTCTGTTTTATTGATTTCATGACAAATATATAACTTATTTTCAAAATCTCTCAATTACAACATACACATTTTATTGCTTGGTACTTTTTGATTTATACTTGCATGAATTGTAAAAGAACTCAAAAAAAATAATATTGAAAACATTTATTTAATTATAATCCATGGTGTAATTTATACATGTATTATCCGATTTTATTTTTGAAAATATAGAAGGTCTTATTTTTTATTAATCATCCATATATTTAAATAAGGTATAGTATAAATAGTACTTTATTTTGTATAGTATACTTTTAAATAAAACTAATCAATACAAAATAATATCGATATTTTGGGAGATGGGTAAATTGAGCTTTTCAACTGAAGCGACGTGATAACAGAACCCGCCGGCGGTATTTCGAATCAAGGCGAAGTCGAAGAATTCAAGTCAAGTTTTGACTGAGAGGTACTCGGTGGTGTTTTTGCAGATGTTTTCGGACTAGTCTTGTCAGATGACTTAAACTTATTGAAATGTTGTGTTTACTGCTAATATTGTGTCATCAATGGTGATGGCACAGGATAAAACGTGCCAATAGTTACTAATAATCCTATCAGTCAATAATTTAAGAGTAATAGTTCTTTTTCAGTGCCGTTTCATAATAATTATTACCAAGTGTTGTGGTGTAACGGTATTTGGTTAGGTTTTTGACATTCCGTGTAAAGGTGACGTTGGTGAAATAGTTATATGGTGTACAATGTGGTATTCGAGTATATAGTTTCAGTAGTTTTCATTTGTTAATAATCTGTTCCAAAAGTGAAATAATCTTTAGGGGGTGTTATAAAAACACCCTAGGAGGACCAAATATAAATGCGGAATCTTCAAGAATCTGTCAGTTAAAATAATGTAAGTAATCATATTCTCAAATTTATTTATTTAAAAAAAAAAGACTTACATGATTTATGAACTATTGAAATTCATTGTATACGACAAGAACTAGGTAAATTCAAATTCAAAATTAAACAGAAGTATTGTGAATATAGAAATTATTTACGTACCTATTCATTGTTCAAACATGAGTACTATTTATATTTTAAATAAAGGATGCCGAAAATTATTACGTTGTCCAGCAAAACTATAGTTGTTCGCAGTAAAATATTTTTTTTATAACGTGAAGTGTATTGCTTTCCAAAAAAGTTTCTGTAAACAAAGATGTATCTGCATTAAGTTGTTAAACTATGTCCATCAATATACATCATTATCACCGTAGCACTATAGCCTAGCATGGGCTAGTTTCATAAAAAAAACTTCTTCATTCGTCCCTATTTTGTGATTTCTTTTGCCAACTGATGACACCGAGAAGTTGCAGACGTCTTTCTACTTCATTTACCTATTGAAATCACTATTTACCAGCGTTCCCTCATATTACATGCATTCTGCTTCTTTCAGGGAAGTGTATAGCCTTTTTGGATACTGTGCTCTGCTGATCGTGGTCTTCATGAAAATTTAATCGCCAACCCCATTTTAAAACCCGGAATTTAAACCGATGATGTCTGGCACGATAATTAATTGATCACTAATTGTATTATCGCATCGAAATTAATATGTCAAATAGTTCTGAAATACTTTCAATCAGCTGTACTCTGAAATACAATCATAAATGTCAAATTTATCGTCTTCCTCCTTCAATTTATTGCTGGATGAAATCCTATCCCAACCGTTACCACCCTTATATGCCATATGAATTTAATTGCCTCGTACTTTCAATCCATCCATCACTAGATATGTGTTTCGGATGTTGTGCACCACTGTATGGCTAAATTTGCTCAGAAATCATTTTTGCCCAGAGTTTATAGCTTGCACATTTCTACTTGCAGCTTAGATCAATCTCTGTTGAAATATCATGCTTCTGTTTGCTCTCCTATTCTAATTTTGCTGTAATATACTCAAATTTGTATGCTCTGTCCGCTCCAAAGTAATGGAGCATATGAATTTCCAAGTATGAAATTTTATCTTGACTTATATAATTATATGCTATATTATTTTTTAAACGTCCTAAGATGGTTTTATGTATTGTTAATTCCTGGCTACATAATGTGTACCTATTTGGTGTTGGTTCGACATAAATCAGAAGTATAAAAAACATGTGTTTATTTTGAACTATATATCCATGTTTTAAATTACGATTAGAAGTTAGCGTTTTTCTTGAACAAGATAGATTTAGAGTCGAAACCTTTTATATAATATGTATCGGTACTTACTTCACTCTTTATGATTGCAATGCTTTTTGTAGTTTTGCAATTAATTATAATTTATAGTGTCATCCAACAACACGCTGTAAAATTAAAATCTCATTTAAGAACAATTGTTTGATATTGAAACGATACGAAAAAAATTTTTCATGTATATTGTATATCTGGTATACTATCGAAATGCTGAAACGTCACATTATTTAATTAATTATGTAATTAATCTATAATATGTCAAATGTTCGTGTAGTGAGAATAATCGGAAATTATTGTTCAAAGTGAAAATATAATAATAATACAAATACAATGAATTCTGAAGTATGTGAATCTTTGATGGAAACCCATTATCTTGAAATGACTCTCAAAGTTAGTGTTTAAATATCAGGACCAGGTTGGGCGATTGAGTCATTTTCTAGTGAATTCTATTCGATCGTTTATTATAAAATATTTTAAACATGCAATTTGTGACTGTCAATCCCAATATACGAATCATTCTTCTATTATAATTTCAATCTAATATAGTAGTAGGAAATCAATAATGGACTTCGATGAAGTTCAATGGTTTATAAAAGACGGGGGCCGTCTAAATTCTATTAGACGCCAACCAAGGTCTTAGTTCTGTTCCTAAACACTCCTCACACTTTATAGATAGTTTCATGGTTTTTACTTCATGGTATACGCTAGCATAACGGATATATGTGGTGCATACAGTAGTAGAAGAGAAAGTGTGTATTTATTATACTTGACATATTTTTGCAACCCATATCTGCTCCGAAAGTAGAGCATATAGATCTACAAAGTGTGATGATACCCGGTCCGAAAATGGAGTATATTGGTCTCCACAATGTGAAAAACACTTCTTGACAGATTATTATTCACCATAATTGGTAGTTAGACAATAATAACCCAAACTAATGAAACTCCAGTTTTGAATATTTGGTATTTTTAAAATCGAGCATATGTGGGAATCTATCACACATTCCCCGGATGTGAGGCGCACACGCTAACCTCTCGGCTACCGGATATATAAAACTTTTTTATAGTAGTTGAATGTCAGCCAATCCTTTCACCTAGGCATCTAGTTCTGTAATATATATATATATTTTTTAATTCTTATGCAGCGTTAGTATTTGAACCAGGAACTTACGGTTGCCGCGCGCACTACCTTGCCTGAATACCGAGGAGATTTATTTACAAAGTATTAAATACTTATTATTATTATTAATTTTATGATATTTGGTCTAAAGTTTCACTTATCCACTAACAAATTTTAATATAGTTCAGGTACCTAAACTCAGGTAAACTCATTTAAACGGTGCCAGATAACCATCACAACGTGTCAGATTTATAATCACGCAGCGTGAAAACGTAAGGTTGCTAAAACAATAATGGAAAAAAGTGAAAGAGCAGACAAAAAATAAATAATCTTTTATGTTACGGTTCGCTGGAAAGAAAATCTTGCAATATTGCTAGTTTTTTGATATGCAAGAAGTATTTTCCGCTCTAAACAACAATAATTTATTTTGCCTTGCGGTTTTCGCGAGATAAAACTTGCTACTTATGCCGGAAAAGAAAAGAAAAACATTTACCACTTATTTACCAATAATATTTCGTACACGTGGGCATAAGTTACCAAATAATGGTAGATTCACACTAAGACGAGGCATTGGGACGAGCCATTCGACAAATATTGTCAAGGCGAATAGTATATAATACAAGTTAGTTATACATCAGTGGTAGTGGGTTATTCTAGGTAATTCCGTTTTTCTGGAAAAACTGTCTAGGATACATACTGCAGATACTTTTGGAAAGCCTGAATCCTGCTTTGTCTTTTCCCGATCGATAGGATTCTGGATTCCAAGACTATCGGGTACTATCCACAGGATGTATTATATTATGAGTTGAAAGATTCTGGCATGGCCTGGGATTATGCAAAGTGACTAAAGAGTGATAGACAATCCTGAAAGCGCTTCTAGCGGCCATATACTCTACATAGGGAGCAGATTTAGCAGAAGAAAATAATTGTAATTTATTATTATTATTAAAATTAAAGACTTGCGAGATTTTAATCCGTCTTTTAGTTCTAGTATATTTGAACATTTAACGGCATTTTTATAAAATCCTCTAAATTCAAAAATTAAACTAACATGATAAAGTTTCTCTTGGCCGCCATGATGTTTTCAAAATTATAGAATCCTAGTAAGAAATACTATCATTTTCAAAAGCTTTTAATTTATAAATACGTTGCGCACAATAAATAAGTGCGTGACATAAAAAAAACTAAACCCAAAGACGCAAAGCGATCGTTGTTGGTATTTTGTGCTGTAATCACGAATAGCAATAAATCATTGTTTAGCATTCAAAAGGTTAAATATTATATATCAGGTCTGGCCAACTTGATCGACTTTATTTTTTTCTTAACGCTCTGCAATCGATTTTAATTTACTTCTGGCACTTTCCGATATAAGAATTTTATTTTACAAATTTGAATCGGGTTTTTTGGAGAATAAATTATTTGAATATTTTTATTGCCATATAATACAATCTAAAACATAACTAACCGACAAATAACGGGTGATGTCAACAAAAACATTCGAAATAATTTTAAAGAACAAATGACATTTCAAAATGACTCCATTATTAATATGCGAAAATAAAAGAAACAAATGCTGTAGACTCTATTAATAGTCTATAAATTGTTTTGTAAAAACACTTCGCAGTCAAACAAGCGGATAAAATTATTACATTGTCAAAAGCGTGCATTTAGAGTACAATAAAACTACGGAGATTTTTGACGTGTCCCCTTGCAAGAGGTGCCATTACTATTATAATAATAATATTTAATTTTATCTTGATTGTAACTTTCCCTCGATTGTGCGACCTTCGTTGCCTCGCCTTGTTCTTCGACAATGCCTCGCTCTCAACTGTATACCACGAGGTATATAATATTATTATTATACTTATGTATTCGCCTGGTGAGGTGAGCAATGTTTGCTAATTCATTGCCCGAATGGTAAATCGGTTCATAATAATGGCCATAGACGTATTGCAAATTATAATGTATCTGTCACTAAATACAACAAATTGCTTTTTCTCCATTTGTATTTAGTCATTAGAACATGTAATTGCATTTATAATTTTGATAGACTGACTATACTATGGTGATGATTATATTTTAATTATATTTATATTTTAATTACTGGAAAAAATATTCGTCACAGTATTCGACATTTCCATAAGTATGATTAATTTTCTAATTAAATTTCCATTGCAATGCTACCTTATACTTTTATGTTTGTGTTAAATTATTGTGACATATCCCGAACTTAAAATTATATCAATTATATTGTTAAAAAATATATGCTCTATGTCTGTATCGATATAATGTAAATAACTAATAAGGTAGGCGAGCAAGAACATTGATCTATTATTTAAAAAAAACACTTATTAGTCAAAATACCTATCTAAAGATATATTATAGAATTAATTACTAAGAAAAGTTTCATGTTAATATAAATAACGTTTATAATTTAAAATAATAAAAACTGTATATTAAGGATTTCTGCCAAGTAAATGTTAGCTCAATTGATACATATAAATATAAATAAAGGTACGTTTTAATCTATAACGCCAAATAATTTAGTATGTTTGACAGGTGTGTTTCTTAAAAAAAATTCTAGAGTTCTTCTAACAAATATACTACATAAACTATAGTATATTATTGTTTGTTATTAATTTTAAAGATGCAATAAACTTTTACAGTATAACGCTATAAAATGTGAATTACCATTGTACATTTCACAAGTCGTATTAATTTATTTTGTTATAGTCGTTAACCTTGTAAAAACTTTTTATTCTTCGGTTCCTACTTTTATAAAGAGCGAAAATATTGCACTCGAGAATTAGCCCACTCATATCGTTAATTTGCTATGGAATTGATTGTCTTTAGTCTACTGTAAATAGCTGAATGTAACAGATAGTCTCCCAAAACAGTATTAATTAGGGTTGCCAAAATTTTATTATTACCGGGTGAGAACATTAACAGAAATACAATACCAATGAGATGGCAAATTTGAAAAGCTTTTATGTATAGCATATTATGTGTTTCACAAAGTCTAAAATGTGTTACTTAGTGAATATTCTAAGTTTCTATACCTGGGTACTAATTAAGGTACATAAATTATAATACGTCATAATATCAATTTGAATTGTAAATTACTAAGTTGGTCTCTCGGGTTTTCGAGATCATCGGTGGCACGGCTGCTTACGATTAAAAAAAGATACAAGATTGGATTTCGAATAGATTGCGCAATTGGTTGACAATCAAAGAAAAAAAGTTAAGATAAGTCTTTACATTTCGGCGGCGCACACACCCATTATTCGAGTGGACATCTTCACACCGTAAAAATCCACATTGATGTCTTAATCTGCAAACTAATTAACTCCAACCATGGTTGAAAACCGATTTCGATGCTATTTTATTCAGCTTTATTTTTTCTATCGCACAGAGAACGTACAAAAAAATTAAATACGTAAAATCACCCACACACGCCGGCCAGATACTTTACACAGATGGAGTTGACTGGTTTGGTGATTAAGCAATCGATATGTTCTATTTTTGAAGCAGAAATGAAATATAAAAATAAAAATTGTTTTTAAAATATTTTTTTATAGGATTTAATAATTTTAAATTGTACATTCAAATTTATTTAGTCGATAAGTTATATATTGAAAAATAGTATACTATGACATGCTTATTAAATTGTTTGACTATATACTGCTAAAAGAAATTAGGCAACCGTTTATTTGATAATTATGAACCCGAGATCGAGATTTAAGACGAAATTTTAAATTCCGATCAATTGCTAACCCTATACCATTCTCGGTATCTGAATTTACACCCGCCCATGTCAAACAATAGGCTTAAGTAACAATTAATCAAGCGATTTTAATTTTATTTGGTCAATCAGCTTGTCGGGTAATTGTTGCGCGACGTTCCGAATCGATTTGCAGAGTTTGGCAATAAAATTTAATATCACCTCTGTAACAACCATTTCACGGTCTCATTTCCAAATACCGATCATTCAATATTCAATAGTCGAATATTGCCTTTCTTGTTTCTACCACACACAAAACCAAACTAAGCAACTTTGAAAACTCATAACACTGACGATGACATCGACCAAAAATGCTGGTGGAGATAATCTAGGAACTTCGTCCCTACGGATATTGATTAGGGACAATTGATTGATATCCTCTCCGTATGTGTAGCATATGAATCTCCACAATATGAAAACTTGTCTTGACAGATGGGCTTTCACGATATTTGTTGCCAACTCAACGCTCTTTTTAACTTTTATCCAGTTACGAGATTTAGCACACTATCCGGGGGTTCCGAATCGCACGAACTTATGAATTGGGCAACTGGATTAAAACTGTCAAAGTAAACTTTGAAAAAAAAACAAAAAAAAAATTGGGCATGCTTTCTTATTGTAGCTTAAAACTGAGGAGGCATATGTATTTGGCGA
>JAGVSQ010009207.1:0-13790 GCA_022683975.1 Rhyacophila evoluta | reverse complement strand
ACTGCCCACATATAACGTAGCCTGAAGATGCCGAAAGGTGAAACCCGGGTCGCTAGCAGTGATATCATATATGGAAGTTTACGAGTTTTAAATTATTTAGATTTTGTTTTTAATAGTTTTTGCTAAAGTCAAAACATTACATAGGTCTTTAAGTGCATGAAGATTAAAACTGGTGTTTTCTTTACTCAATATGATATTAAGTTAATAAGTTATTTAAGAAAAATTAATAAGACTGATTAGGTAGAAGCCCTTTATTCTGGTTGTAAATTTTATTAATTATATTTTTTCAAATTTAAAAGCTAAATTTAGACATTAATTCGGCATTTTTAGCTTAAATCCTTCTGTTGGGACGTGTATTAAGTTCTATTTATTTAGATAATGGAATAAAAGTAATTTTGAAAAATTGAGGTTTACGTCTTTTTTTCTATCCATAGTCAATATATTTTTAATATAACTTATGAAGCGAAAAACCCCAAAACAGGTAAAAAAAATTTTTCGTGATTTCATCTCAAAACTCGTGCAGCATCAAAACAAATTAAAACGTATTTTATTTAATGTGTTATGTCACATCTATTTATATTATTGTTTTAAAATTATTTATGGCTGATTAATTTGTCTGTCATTTTATTTTTTTAATTAACGTACAATAATGCATCGAATTATTTATGTATGGATAGTATTTCCTGAATTTTTTAATGCAATTGTAATGTGATTGATTTTTTTCTCTATTTCCGTTTATTTGTAGCAAAAGAGATTTAATGTCCACGCTTATTTATGCGGATGACTTAAATGCGAATAATATTGCTTCAGAATTTTTTGAGAAATAAGTTTAAAAAATACATCAAAATAAGTTTTTGTGTATTATCGTAGTTGGTAGCGAGCGCGCCTAGCAATACGAGGAATGCGTGCTCGATTCCCCATCTGTCAGATTTTAAAAATCCAAAAACACAGGACTGGATACTCATTGGCTTAAGCAATTGTCTGACAATCTATTCTCGCGAAAAATAATTTGTCAAGACGTCTTCACATTAGGGAAATCCATATACTCCGCTTTCGGAGTGGATATCTTCACACTGTGTAAATCTATATGCTCGACTTTAGGAGCAAAAATGCTACAAAAAAAGTCTATACTTTAAAAGTTCATATTCATATTTTAGAAGATAAATTAATAATATAATTACAATATTTACTTGAAATTTCATTCCCAAATATAATATTTAAATATATTATTAACAATCCATTTACGGTTTTCTATTATTCCGGACTTTTTGGTCCTATAAAAAAACCTCTGTTCATATTTTTATGATTAGTATAATC
Organism: Rhyacophila evoluta; assembly: GCA_022683975.1. Classification (NCBI taxonomy): domain Eukaryota; kingdom Metazoa; phylum Arthropoda; class Insecta; order Trichoptera; family Rhyacophilidae; genus Rhyacophila; species Rhyacophila evoluta. The sequence continues at coordinate 12,473 of JAGVSQ010009207.1, read as the reverse complement.
TTCAATATATCAAATTTAATAGTTAAGTTTTATTTCATCAATATATCAACATGAATGTTCTATAAGTGCAGTAATAGCCACGAAACCTTATATGGAAAAGTAATTTAAATGCACACTTCGTACCAACACTAGGGCAGTCGGTCATCTACCACTTTCGTTCATCGCGGAAGAACTTTACTTATATTTTATAAACCTGTTAAGTATTACTATAAGACTTTTGAATTATTTTAATCAAAAAAATATGCATATAGATATATTTTAAGGTCATTTCTAATATAACTATTATTAACTAGAAAGTACATTACATACAGTTGTCACACTGTTTCATCATTAAGACAATCAAAACAACGCTTTGCTATGATATATAATATTGCTAGAATCTAAACTTAATTTGATAGAATACAAAACAAAGACTTTACAACTTGAATTGTAACAATTAATTACTGTTTTTAAAGTAATAGAATGATTATATTGTTATTTTTTTCTACGTAGTTATAAGTTGCCTTTGATCTTGATACATTTTCAATAAATTCACTGCTTATCTCATATTGTCGATATAATTAATGTATCTATTGCTTTATAATTTAACATACTTAACCATGCTCGCCCTAAAATGAGTTTTTATGATACCAAAACATGTCATAATAGACTATTATTTTATATTACTATATTTTTTTATCTTGATGGTTAATCAACTTTGGTATTTGAACCCAAGATATGTGGTGTCGAACTGTGTGTGCTTTTTAATTAAGCTTAAAGTGACAAAAATATTTTTTGAATATTAATATATACTATGTAATTATACACAGTAAATAATATATACAACAGTCAAGGGTTTAAAAATTTAAATCAAATGATATTAATGATAATGAGATACAATTCTAACTTGACATCAATTCAAAAAAAATATATATTATGAATACATAACACGTGGCATTCAAAAATACTTGTAATCAAAACTATTGAGTATTTAGATGTATGCCATAAGTTTTTAAAGCCTACATTTTTAATAAGCCATCAGCATCTTCACACACTTTTACTCTCATTTAAATAAAAATAAACTATCCATATGGTTTCACAATAAATAAAACCGGTTTGTGTTTTACTTAAAAATAACTCGAATACCGGTTTAAACCTTGTTTTGGAATTCACGTTAAGCCAAACGTTCAAATGAGGTTAAAGGTTATACCTGAATACGTAAAAATATTGATCAACGATGTATTTATCGAAGCAGTAAATCTTCATTTGATATAAATACTTAAGTCGATCGGTGGATAAATTATTCTGAATTTTCCAAAGAATAAATTTTGACCATTGGAATATTTTATTTATTAAAAAACCGGTTTGTTTTTGGAAATCCAACTGACCCATAAAAAATTAAACTGGTCAATATAATTTATGTTTTCACGTATTTAACGATAATAAAATTCATATTATGACGTAAATAAAACAAATACGTTTATCCGAAAATTCCCCCAATAAGCTTAGATTATCTACGTCAAAAAATGAAAATTAAATAAAATACATAATTAGTTATTTATAAATTTTAGCCATTTCAACTGAAAGCAAGAGGATTTTTATGATATAAAAAATAATCGTGATAGACTATTTTTCAACAGACTTGGCTAATTGCTTGATGCATTAAGCATCCACATCTGGCACTAACATGACAAGATAATTGATATGCAGATACGAGATTAGAACCTGTAACCTCGATATTATCTCAGTGTATATTTGAATGCAACAGAAGTTTGGATAATCAACTGATAGTCATCGGCAAAACTATATTATCAAGTAAACTTTTACAGTTTTTACACTGTAAAGATTCATGTAGTTTGAAATGTTTTTTATATATAACTTAATCATAATATGATAAAGCATTTATGACATCATATGTTACACACGATTTATAAACAGTAATGCTAGTTTTATTAAATTAAAAATACGTAATCATTTTTTCCTAGTGATTTTTCATTATCAAATTCTTTCAAAAAAATTAAAATATTTATATTTGATAATATTATATATTTAACATAATATATGCTAATTTTTACCTTGAACGCATTAACATAATATACAAATAACGAATATCAAAATCTGCTTTTTGAAGAATAATATTTACGTATAAAAATCAGGTGAAATATTTAGAAAGATCACAATTTGTAAGTAGGCCATAAATATTTTATCTTCCTGGGATTCATGTTTTTACACTGATCAAAACGCAAAGAAAGGTTTTATAAAGTATCATTTTATTGCTCGGTTTTTATATTTACAATATCGACGTGAATTACTTTATAAAAGCTTAAAAAATATTTGCTACTAAGTATGTCACATTCGATTTTATTAAGACGTACTCTAAAGCCTTGAAATGTGTTAACCAAACAGTATTTAAAAAAGATGTCTCGGAAATTAATAATAATTGTTGTAATTAACATTATAAATAATCCAATTAAAATGTTTTCTTTATAAAATAAGGTAATTATATTAATTGTTAATTAATTATCATATATTATTTTAATAGCATATTAACTCTTCACAGTGTGATGGAATCGCATCCGAATCCCCTGAATTGTGAGGCATGTATGCTAATCTCTACGCAAGCGGGGAGTCTTTATATTAAGTAATAGTTATTATTTTGATTAATACAAATAAACATAGTTTTGCAGCGAAAACTATAGAAGCCAAATATAAAACAATAATTACGTTGATATACCTAAAAATATTACTTAACAAATTTGCACGTAAGTATGACAATCCATTTCCAAATATTTCATGTCTTTAAATCTTTCCTATTAACACACTACTAAAATTGACATTAGGCATGTTTTTAAATTTCGTCAGTACTTGAGCAACGTCCTTGTGAATTTTTTGCTATCAAACTTGGTCAATATAGCTGTCATTCTCGCGACAGTGAACATATGTAATTTTATAGAAACCATTGTCTCTTTAAATTAATTAAAATTAAAATTGTCTCTCCGTTTAGCGTAGTTAGTAGCTTACGCGCCTACCAATTTGGAAAATACGGGTTCGATCACACGTCTGTCACATTTTAATAATTTAAAAAATGCAGGACTGGCTACCCATTGGAATCTTTCAATACGTCTTCACATCTTTCGGAATGGATATCTTTACACTATGTGGATCCATATGCTCCACTTTGGGAGGGAATATTGGATAAGAAATGATGAAACTATCAAGAGAACATTGAAAATATATTCATAATGTATTTCTTTCCCAGAATTTTAAGCCTAATTTGCAGCCATTTACATACTATTATTTTCATCTAAGCTTTTGATTTGATTAGTAAAATATATATCTAGATATAAATTTGTAAGTGTATATTTTGTAAGCCCTTTTTAGAAAGTTTAAAATATTATTTATAATAAAAGTGTTATAACTTGATGTAGGTTTTTAGATTTATAAGTGGACCTACAAACCTTTAAATATTTTGATTAAAAATGTAAATAGACATGCTTCATCGTGACATATGAATATATTAATAATAATGAGCCTCGATCATGAATTCAAGAATATTAATAAATTTGATCAAAATTTTAGGTTGTGTATGCATTTTAAAAACAAAAATCATAAAATTAGCATATTGAAAGTCGGCTATCTCGCACCAATGTCAAGTTGTATTTTTTACCTCTAAAAATAATATCATATTTTTTTAGCTAAAGCATATTTTACGTGTTTACTACATTAATTTTGAATATATTTATTTGTGCTTTTGATGACACAAAAGTCATAAATAATATTGCCCAAAATAATAGTAACATGCCCGTTCTTGAATACAAATAAAGTTTACCTCAGATTTAATAGGGTCATTAATATATTTTTATACCGATATCAGTTTTTAGGCTGACATAAAACCGAACAAAGATATCGATTTTGGTAAAGAAAAAGGACGTCACCTACATATAACTAATTTTACACGAGGCACAAATAATGTCTATTAAATGATTTTGCCTGAAGTAAAAATATTAAATAAATACAACCGTAAAGTGCACAAAGACTAATCTGGTGTTTGTTTTACCGAATATGACATTGATTTAATAAGTTATTTAATAAAAATCAATGGAATTGATGTGGTGAAAACACTTTTTCCTGGTCGCAAATTTGATAAGCTAAGTTTTGGTACTAATTCGGCATTTGCAAGTTACATCCTTTTGATAGAACGTGTATTAAGTTGTATACATTACGATTATCGAAAGCTCTTTTGAATAAACTGAGGATTACATTTTTGATTTTCTTTCCAAAGTAGATTTTAGTCTGAGGTTTAAATACTATTGTTACAAAATATACTTTTAAAACATAATTATCTAATTGTTATCGATATTCTATTTTATCATTTTATCATAAAGCGGTCGTTCTGTTTTTTTATATTTATTGCACAGTTTCAGAATAATACGTGATAATGATAATTATTATTTATAAGAAAAAAAATATTTTTTAACATTTTCAACAATTTATCAAAACCGTAGCATAAACTGTTTTAATTGTAAGACATTCGCTTTGAGGATATTTTGAAATAACATCGGATTCATAATGAGGTTATATTAAACACAAAGATTTTATCACCGGGTACTGTATTTGATCGTGAAAATATCATAAAATTAATAAAACTATAAGAAAATTCTAGATTACTAGTTATCGAGACCATAAAAATAGTAATAAAAAACCAGCACGAGAAATTATCACACACAGCGCTACTAAAACACGGAAAATTTGTGAAAAACACAAGAATTATATGTCACATTATGATTTTCACTAGGAAACATCGACGCTTAGTTAGTATCGAAACCTTTAAAATGCACTTTTTTTTTAACTATTGACGACGCGTTTTTCCCACAATATGTGGAGGTTAGTGATAACAATATGATGACCACTCACCGTCGTCTTCATCTTGTTTGCTTTGTATCAGCTGGTTCAAGTCCAGAGAGTGAACTGGATGCTGTTTGGACGTCAGCTTTGCCTTTTATACTGATTCCACACTTTCGCTGGGCCAATACGGATTGTTGAGGCCGCAGGAGTAAGCTACTTAGCGTCACCGTAATCTATCGCCGCCGCGGCGCTGGCGACGGATCAGCTGTTCTAAAAAAAAAAGCGCGCGAACAGTCATCATGCACTTTGCGAACACAAACGATAGATACTTTCCAGCTGATGTTTTTGACGTTTAACAGTTTCAAATATTTACACTTATTTTTTATCAATAACAGTTTTGTAATTTAAAATACATAATTAACCAAATTTTTTATAAAAATTACAAAAACTTACTAAATGTGTATTAATAACTATGTATTAAATAGAAATAAATGTGGTAGTTATAGCAAGTATTTGATTTACAATACAAATATTTTCAATAATAACATTCATTTAATTTAACAACAAATATTTATTCCATTACTAGAATCACGTTCGTCCCTAAAGTGGAGCATATAAATCTACACAATGTGAAAGTGTCCACTCAAAAAACAAAGTTTATAGATTTTTGAAATATGTTACAATCGTGTCTTGACAGATTATTTTTCAGGAGAATTGATGATCAGGAAATTACTCTATTAAGCAGGCATCTTGTCCTACATTTTTCGTTTTTTTTAATTTGTTGTACGTAAGCATCGAACTCATATTCTCCGGTTACAATGTGTGCATGCTAACTTCCAGACCACCTGGGAGATTGACAATAATATAAAATAATACGTACATCATTATCGTGCAGTTAAAGATGGATACTTTAATTTATATATATAAATATTATAATTATTATATATTGTTTAATATGTGTAATACTACGTAGAGTTGTAACCAAAAACTTTTAGGTCAACTATTATAGTACTGGAAAGTATAAGTAAAGTGATAAAAAAGATGAATAGATGAATAGTATGTGCTATATTTATAATATTTCTAACTGTGTTTATATTATAGATTTTTTAGAAAATTTATGGTTTATTATTAAATAAAAGTTTATTACATTATACAACAGAAAATTGATTATTAATTGATGTAATAAAGTATTTTTGGATAATTGATCATAAAAATAGTGTAATATTCTTTTCTTTGCAATACGTGATTAAACTGACCCAATATTTCAATTATTTATTTCAAGTAATAAACAAATTTCAATTGTAGTTTTGTTGATGTGTATTTTACAAAGAACTATGACTATCCATTATTTATTTATACAGATTATACTGAAATTAATAACACACGTGTGACGCAACTATATTTTTGGCGTTAAAAACGTCAGCCACAATTTATTGATGATATTATTTTCAATTTTTGAACTCGTTTTTTCAACATCATTGAATCAATCCACTTATGTAAAAAAACGTTTCAAGACGAAACATTTTTCACTGGACTTGGTTATCAAAAAGTTACTCCTTTTCCTATTAGGCACCTTTGAAGAATCATTGTGTAGTTACGAGATTTGATCTTACAAACTTTGTTGGTAAATACACATAACGCTAAATATTAACTGATATTATTTAGCTTCCCAAATTATTAGTTCTTTTTTTTAATTTCATATATACTTTTATTGGATAAAGTTTTCTAGAAGTTAATATGAAGTTTATGATTTGAATTGAATTATAGCGATGCAAAAATACTTTATGACAATATCTTTCAATTTGTTTTATGGTTTTGATTTTCCTGGGCGTATGTGGGCGTATATCGTGGCGTAACGAACGTGTGGCGTTCTTCATAAGTGCCAGGAGTGTCCCAGATATACCTTGCCACTACCAATACCTTGGTCGGGGTGCACTAGAGTGTGCGTGATTCCCATTCCAACTAATTATACCGTGTTAATATCTAGCCGTATCAAGAAGAGACCTTATCGATCGCCGTAAAATTTTGCAAATTTTTTAAAAGCTAGAAAATAATCCGTCGTAGAAACCATGTCGCAATGGCCGATAAATGGTCGAACCGATTTAAAAATCTCTTCTTTTTCAACCGATATATGGGGACGCTCCCAAAGGATATGATCTGTACCATACATTTTGCCAATGTTGTGTTATGTACTTTCAATGACATATAAAAAACACTTTTTTGTAAAATTTATCAATTATATAAATAAAAAAATGAAACGTAGGTTTACAACGGAAGACAAAATATTTAAGGATAATTAAAGAATATTTTAATTGTTCAACATAACAATCAATCATGCATTTGCCATCTCTTTTATTATTTAATATAATTGTTATATAATGTTGAATAATGATGTGAAAATATCAATGTTTATTATTTGTTTGCAACAATTTACTTCATTCATGGCAATTATAATAACATTACGTCAAACGAAAGTGATATAAAAATGTAGCATTTAGTTTTAAACAAAGGGATTCACCATTCTCACATTATCGTGAAATAAAAATTAATTTGCATATTTTAATTTAATGTTATTAATATTAATATGGTTAGATAATTGTAGTATATTTCTTATTATAAGTATATCTATCAATCTCTTAATTTTTTCATCAATCTATCTATATATTTATCTATATATATATATATATGTTTATCTATCCATGATATTAAATTATCTCTCCAGCAATCTAGAGGTAAGTTAGTCTGCTTCTGAAAATTATATTTGCAAGTAAGTCTTGATAATGTGGAGATCCAGAGATAGAGGTTCTACTGTACTCCATTTTCTCCGAAATTAGTTATTTTCATATCTCTAAAATCTATCTATCAGATGTTTTTACAATATACACAATATTTCGTCTCATAAATATTAAATGTATAAAAAAATATAATATATATTCAGGCTGCATCAATTCGGTTATGATAATAAATTGCATGGCATTATTAAATCATTGACATGGTGCAACACATTGTTTATAAGTTTAACAACATACTTGATATTCAATGTTTTATTATCATTTTAACTGACATTTTAATGTAAATTGAATGTGCAGCTTAAATAAATTAATCAAATTATGAATGCATATTATTTTTTTATAATAATTCACTTAACATTGATTTTTATATTCATTAAAAAACGATTGACACGTTTTAGTATGTTTCATATAAACACATAAGAATAGGCTTAAAATTAATAATTGAGAGGATTAAAAGCAAAAACGACACTCTTTATCAATTTTATATCACGGAAAAAAGCCTATGTAATAAAAATATTAATTTGATACTTATATCAAATTAATACTAATAATACATTTCTATGAATATTTATGTCACATTGAATGAACTCTTATAATGATATTATATGCTTTAGATAATAGTTTTTAGATTAATACAATATAAGCGACTCTTTATTTAATGATTTTGCTATGTGTTATAGTGTTTTTGGTTTTCATCGTCTTACTTTATCATACGTCAAACGTTTAAGAAACTATTTGTTATTAATCAAATGTATTACAAGTAATAATTAATAAACAACTCTTAATTTATATGAATCCTAAAGTGAAGTGCCGATCTAACATAACCTAAAATTATATTACACAGAGATAAAAATACAAAAATTCCATATAAATATTACTACAATAGTATATAACCGAGTTTTTTTTCGTACGAAATTCCACAAAAAACAGTTACAAAAAGTTGCTATATTTAAAAATCCATTTACTTAAATGTAACAATTGCTTTCACATTTTTATAAGGATATATTATCATCGCCATTCAAATGTATTTGGCACCAATTGCTAGTTTATGCGATATCACTTTCATCGCCAAATGATGATGTTCGCGTATCAGATTGTCATGATATAGGCCAGTGGTCAGCAACCTATTATCCCCGAGTAATTGGATTACCCACTACACCAGTTTGAGTAACTCGCCAAAGTAGTGTGATAGTATTTTCACCCGAAGCTGTGAATTTAAACCATTGATGTAGAGTGTAATATCTGCTAAATATTTCAATTTAAGTAACCATGATTTGTTTTCCAATTGAGAAATGTTTTCTTTAATGTAAATCAAAAATGTTTGAATTCCTTCTCTACAGGCTAAAAACATTTTTGGAACTTGGCCCTGCTTAACCAGCAAATGTCTCAATTATAAGTGTTTGGTTCAACATATTTCTTTAAGCAATAATATAATCAGAATACTTTGCAAAATCGACAAACACTAAAAACTTTTGATTCCCATGTTTGACTTGAACCAGCTACATATTTGAAAAATATCGAAAAACTTTCAAGAACAATTCAAAACCAAGGAAGTCTCTAATAAAAATATTCTATGAATATGTTTATAAAATGTTTTATTTACATATACATCGACTGCAGAAAGAAAAAAACACATAACCCACATAGATTTGTTTACAGAGGAAACGTTTATTTAATGATTTTGAGTGAAAACACAAACATTACATAGAGCACAGCTTTGAAGCGTATGAATACTAAAATTGGGCTTTTATTTACTTAATATGATATTGACTCAATTAATTATTTAATAAAAACCAAAAAAAAAATCATTAAATGCAAGCCTTTTTCCTGGTCGCAAGGCATCCCTTTTTAAACTTAAAGGCTAAGTTTAGATAACAATTCGTCATTGTTAGCTTAGATTATTTTGATAAAACGTGTGTTAAATTGTATATATCGTCACCAATTTTGCAGGAACACATATCTTGATTTCGTGGCTAAAGTCAATTTGTACAATATAGTTTGTTTTTTTTGCAATCCTTTATATTAAGCACATTTTGAAATTAACGCATAATTTTTACAAACATATATGCTAACGCAAAAATTTACCAATAATACAAGAGATTGCATAAAACAAAATAATACTTTACAAAGTGACTCAAACCAAAAAAATAAGATACGTGTTCGTGCAATATTGGCGATATATTCTGATTTTTTAATAAAACAAATTAAAGGTTACGTAATTTTTCATTTCCACAGTCGATATACAATATAATTTCAAGCTTTCTTTAAGTGGCATTAATTGAAATATTTAAATTGTTGTGACCAAAACATGCCAAAATGAAAAAAATAAGTATATGGACCTCCGCAATATCAATATGTCTTGACAGATTTTTTCATGAGAATTAATCACCTAGTTCATTTTACATTTCTTATTCTTCTTCTACGTTCGCTCCCTAAGTGGAGCATGTGGATACCACGTGCCGCTTTCAAGAATCCCTATCGCCCGCCAGTATTCGTGTGTCCTCCCAAGTCATACCTACATCCCGTAACTCCGCCGAATACATTCTATAGATAGTATCAAACGGCCTTCCAGTACGTCGACAACCGGTCGGCTTAAAGAATAAGCAGGTCTGGTTCAGGGTTTCTTGAGTCATCCCCAACATGTGGCCGAGCCAGTTCCAGCGTCTTAGCTTCACTATGTCAGTGATAAGTGGCTGCATATTTAGTATTTGTATATCTAGTCCTGTTTTATTGCATTTTGAAAATACAGCAGTTTTGAGAACTTTTTACTTACATCTCAGCTGGCGATGAGACAAAATTATACTTTGAAATACTTTTTGATTTCTGAAATAAGAGCATTGCCATATTCACGATTTAATTCGAGGGTCACAAAATAAATTACAAGAAACCCGAGTTCATTGAATATTTCCAAAATATTTTTTTGACATTTTTATAAGTTGTTGATACATCCAAAATTCAATAATGAAGGACATCAACGCAATAATTTCTGACATTGGCGTCATCATAATGTAAAAATAATATTTGATATTACAAATAAATAGATAACAAAAAAACTTTTCTTATATTAAAGACAGCTGCCGCATTTCTCGTGCACATTAAAAATTGGAATGATGTAACAATTTAAATTTGTAAAATCCTCTATTGAATTTATTCTTTAATATATATATACAAATACGTATAAATACGCGTTTATTGCATGTGAAATTATCCGCGCATACGTACAAATTTCTAGGTTTCCCCAACTGTATTAATTAATACTTCTCCCAAACTACTATGACGTCCGTTGCTCTTGAAATAAAAACATAATCATTTTGACTCTGTTTGTATCCATTTAAATACGACTTTTATTCATACAATTTTATAAAATCCATTTCGTTTAAATTTTCTTATCAAACGTTTCATTTATTTATACAATATCTTTTTAGTATCTTCTCTCTGAATAAGTATTTGGATAACCATAATGTCAAGTTAAAGTCAAATTACCCAATACTAAGATTGCCACCCATTCAAGTGTACTGAAGTTAAAGATAAAAACTAATTGAAAAGAAATGAAGACTCATTTGGTCAAGCAATTTATGTGAAGAGATCATCACGTTTGCCATATGACGCCGTAATTATTTTAAAAGCAATAAAATTCGCCCTTGTGTCAATCCAGTCGGACGACTCAATGGGTCCAACAGCTGGTTGGACCAACTTGAGTAACTCTTCCCGCTCCGTACGCATTCTTGGACATTACCACAGAATGTGATGAGCATCTTGTTGTGGACAGCCGATGTTTAACAAGACCAAACTGAGACAGCTTAGTAGCAAAGCCACCGTGGCCTGTAATAAATCAGTTTGGTTATCTCCATGCGTCATTTAATATTTGTAAAATACATATATGTATGCTTGCCCTTAGTGGACGAGTCGCACCTACCTGGTAGGTTTTTATCGCTACATCCATCACCATCTGACGGGTGGTTTTCTTCCAAAGATCTAGTCTATTACTTTGCTTTCAGCAAGGTGGACTTAAATAAAAGTTACATAAGTGCTTTATGCTCTTTAAGCTAAAGAATACTAGTAGATCAAGTGGGAGGACACTGACCAAGACAGGCAAGGCGTCTGTTGAAGTTGTTCTATAGGCATATAAGGGCTTGTAATAATTTTCCGGATATACTTTAATTTACATTCTTCGTACTATGCGCATATACTCGAACAACTATTGCTAACTGAAAGGCTGAAAGCACACGCTTTATTGCAAACAGTTCATCGTCGTCTTAATTTCTATCTCTAAATGTTTGTAACTCCTCTGTTTTTCTTATAATTATTATCATTATAGTGATACAAACTGTCTTCAAGTCCTCATAGACTTAATTAAATCATTACAATGTATTTAAATTCTTTTTAGTTTACAAAATTGAGTCGTAGTTGAAATCCAATAATGCCAAATGAACATATTAAATTATTTTTGTGTGAGATTTATTTAATTATTTTGTTTTCTTTTTGTTCTAGGTAAGTACCCATTTGTACAGTCGATCATTTTCAGCCATAGCAGATAAGTGGTAAGTGAAATGTTATTGTTTCAATAAAACGGAACCGTTTACTTAACAGCTTGAAACAAGTCATCGAATTACAAAACCTTCTTCTTCTAAATACCGTGCTCGCTACCAAAATAGAGCATATGAAACTACATAGTGTAAAGATATATATTCTGAAAGGGGAGAATATCCGTAATGTGAAGATGTCTTGACAAATTATTTTTATTTAATAATTGTTTAAATTCTAAATTATTTAAAACTGGTAAACTTCCATATGTGAGATCAGTAGTATGTTATATGTTCGCTCACCGCCCACATATAATGCAGCCTGAAGATGCCG
>JAGVSQ010009206.1:0-13790 GCA_022683975.1 Rhyacophila evoluta | reverse complement strand
GTTATAACCATATATATGTCGTGTTGTCAATGTATTAAACTTATAATTTGTGATAATACTACATGTATAAAGTAAAATAAATAAATAAATATATACTTCAATCTTTTTATTTATTAATATACATATTTAGCAATTGTATTTAGTAATCGGATTTGTCTCTAGATATTTGAAATTCTAATTACTGATTCTGATAGAAGTAAGAAATATCCATACCACCCTTGTCTCGTGTCCATGACACCACTCTTGTAACAGGTAATCTAAGAATCAGCATGTAGAAGCTTCCAGATATACGCAATATGCAAATTATCCACATACCTCGTGTCAGCGCCATATTCCACCTGCATATACTACCTTCACCTGTTCAAACTAACCGCTCGCCAATCGAGCTTTCTACACTTTAAAGCTCATACATTCATTGTCATGTCTATCTCTTTCAACCATACACGTAAATACACAACGTTGAGAATGCGTTTATTGGTAATTTGTACGTAGGTGTTTTTGTCAAGGATTCGCATTCGTCGGCTATTGAGATACCGACTGCAAGATCGTACTTTAATGTACGGAATTTCTAATTCAGATGTATTATGTATTCAACTGTTGGCGAGGGTGTTGTACTTGTGAGATTCATTTGCGAATCATTTAACGGTAAAGTGTTTACTTTTATATCCGAGTAATATGTCACCGGCGCAATGAACTCGAGGATTATCAACGCGGATGTGAACTTGGTAATTTTAAATGCATCGCGCTACTGTGGCTTGGAAAAACCCATCGAGATGTTTGAGGATGCATTTTTACACAGCTATTTCACCTATGAATAATCGTTACACGTGATAAGTCTATAAGCATATTTAAATATCATCACAATATATACAAATTATTTGCTATATCACTGTGTTATATTTATTGATTTGTCGACCATCGTGGTTCAATGAAGAAACGTCTGAATCACTTTAATAGGAAGTCCGAATCTTTTGGTAACATTCGCGTCTAAACATTTTAAAAATATTAAACGAGTTTTTAAATGGACTCAAATGAGTTGACCAAATACAAAAACACCAATAACTAATAAAATTATACAGACCGTCGGAAAATTCCATAAAATATTTCTTGAATCGATTATCCTAATTCCTCTAAATATAGATATTTTTGATGAAATAAGAGAACATAAATTAAGCATTGTTTTTATACCATCGTATGGTAAAGTAAATTTAACAGTAAAAATCTAGCGACTAAGCTAAAAGAAACCATTATTTGAATGAAAATTCGTCTAATTGTGATATTTTAAGAAAATAATACTAACAATAGAATCATTGCATTAAAAATATGAAATATCATTATTTTAATGGTTTATTTAATTGTCTATACCGTGAAAATAGTTGTTGCTTGTTTTATAGTGAAATGTAAAACAAATATTATATATATACCATGTTCGCTCCCAACGTGGAGCATATGGATCTACATAGTGTAAAGATATCCACTTCGAAAGAGGGGTATGTGAATCTCCGCACTGTAAAGACGCTTTGACTGCTTATTTTTCACGACAATTGTTTGTCAGACAATTGCTCAACCCAATTGGCATCCAGTTCAGACACAGTTCCGCATTTTTAGAATTTTAAAATCCGACAGATGGGGAATCGAACCCCCTTCTCCCCGGATTGCTGGGCGCGTATGCTACCAACTACGCTATCGGGGAGACAGAATATTATATTTAGTCAAATAAATTTTCAGTATGATGATAATCATAATAAAATTGAGCAAATATTTCTCTTTATATAATTATTTAGCAAATATATAGAATACATAATATTTACCTACTTACTAAATTTTAGGTACAAATAAAAAGAAAGATTGTATATCACAACTACACCACCGATAAATAACCCCAAACACCCATAAAAAACAATTATTTTAATCTATTTAAATTATAACCAACGCGACGCCTTAGATCGCTTAAGGTTAAAGTACATAATATTTCACCTCACAACTTATCACGAGGAACATTAAAAAGAAAAGAATGCGTGATCAAAAAAAAAACGGAAAAACAAGGGGTGCATTTTTATGGAGAAAAAATGAAAACATGTACGAAAAAATATAATAACATTTCGACCCTGCAGCAATTTCTCTTAGTCTAATTAAACGCACGCACGCAAATCTCGGTGGAAATCATGATGGAATAAATAGCTGCTACGTTGGTATAATGCTGTACAGAAGAAAATCCTCCAAGGAAAACCTTGAGAGAGGCTTCACCAACAGCAAACCGCGGCCCTTTCTGATGAATAGAACATGTTTGGGGTTTTGCAATTGGTTAGGTCCTGTTGCGCAAACTCTACGGTGACGATTATACATATTTAAATGATCGCTTTATGTTACGATTATGTTTGGGTTGATAGTGTAGACTGTAGATGATGTTTTGGGTCAATCGTTTTAAAGGCAGAATCCCTACTTAGGTAATACGTATTTTTCTATAAAACGTACGTGTGGAAAACTAAACGTTCAGTATAACATCCATATTCTGAATTATAAAAACATTTTCACAACATTTATTTAAATCGAGATTCAGAAAATCAAATGGCGTTTTACTTATTTATCAAGAAAAATGGAAATCACTTGTTTAGACTTTTCATTTGTTTACTCAAACCGATTAAAGTTATTAATAATCAAACTAAAGCCAAGTTTTATTGTGATTTACGAAGAAAAATTGCTTATTGGTACCAGCATTTTCGATTCCCGTGAGGAAAAGTATACTGCAGTAATTGTAGAAAACGATAATTGTTGATATAAAATTAAAAAGTTAATATAAATTAGATTGTTTTATAGAAAGTAAGAACTCTTTATTCTTAAATTGTTGGCTCTTATATGATATGTTTACACAAATCACGGTATATTCAAAGAAAATACTGAGTGACTCCAACATTTTATTAATTAGTTTCTATAATATTAAATTAAAACGTAATATTCTTAGTGGAAGTGAAAGAAATATGGATTTGTTACAGTTTTATCTTAAATAATTGTAATATATAAATTTGCTAGTTAAATATAGAATAAGTCTTGATTAATACATAATGTAAAAATATAAATACTTGCAGATTGTTTTATAATATATTTCGATACAATGGCTTATCGTCACTAATATTCACATAGTAAGTACCACATTGATTATTATAAATATTTAAAGATTATATGCAGTTTTTAATAGCATCGTGTGGAATAACAAAATTAAATAAAGAGTAAGATAATAATAACCAACGATTTTTTGGTGAATATTGTAAAATAGATATTGAGTAATTTTAAAATAATTTTAATTTAAACATTTGATACGGATATAGAAAAAAGAAAATAATCTGAATTAAAAATATAAATATGTGTCAAATGCTAGTGTTCGTTGGTTTAGCTATACATTTGCGTAGGTACTGTTTATTTCCAAGCTAAATCAAATGTCACACCCCTGCAATTTGGAAAGCTCTCTTTGAAAGTTGAAATATGAAGCAACAAACACTCACGCGAGCATGTTATAATATTTCGTCAGTGCTCATTTCGCTTGTGTGGGGCACATTATATGTCTGTAGAAGTATAGAAATTGGTGATTCATGTTAATATTAACATAAAAATATTTGCACTTAGACCATATTAATAGAACACATAATACATATATTTACTATATGTATACATACATGTATTATGGAAATCGTAAATTATTTAAAAGCTCGCTAATTCTAACACAAAATATTTCTGTTTTAATTTACTAATAGTGACTACATCCGGTTTTAGCCGAAAGCATAAGATTATTTTGAAATAAATAAGTTATTAAATTACATAAAAATAAGATACATTTACACATAGTATGATAGTCATGTACTGTAAAATAGGAGGACTAAAGTTTTTCAAACCACTGTAACAAAATAGTTTGAGGAAAGTAGGACAATTTTTAAAATAATGAAGAATAAGCTATAGACGGATAATTATTGTTAAAACTTCAATCTACTATCATAATGCATTAAAAATATGTCTATTATAACTGCTATTCTAGTAACTGTAGACCAGTATTTCTCAACCTGGGCTTATGAACCCCCTTGCGAGTCACAGAGTACTTCAAAAGAGGCACAAACCAAACATATTCTTTTACGGAGGACATAACAAACTACAAAGAAGACACAAACGAAAGAAGCAAGAAATTATAATTTTATGGAGAAAGTCACATAACGCGATTTAAACAACTACAACGAAAATAGAAAATGCTCAAAATGAATATCACAAAAAAAAAATCACAAGGGGTGCACACCCCGAAAAGGTTGAGAAAAGCTGCTGTAAACAATGTAAAGTTAGCCGAAATGGTTTTGTATGATCTGAGGAGACTTAATTTGTGGCATTAATTTTTTTAAGATCTTAAATAAATAACATATCTTTTGTACCTATAAAAAAAAATTGGTAAATCCTAAAAAACGTTGAATATTTTGTTTATTAGTTGTAAGTTTGTGCCGACGCGGTGATATTTTAACAATTATATTAATCAAATCTAGACAACTATAAATGAACGTATTTTAAGTTCTATAACGGTAGCAATGATCTAATTAATTAAATTAGATAACGAAACACTCCATAAATTAATTCATAAACTGTTTTGAACAGAATTACACACATTTCATCGCTCCATCTTCAATACTATACAATGACATTTTTGAGTTTGATCCTACACGTCATATATATATAACTTATAATAACTTCATATCCGCAAGCTGCGCATAATTTGTAACTGAAACTACGTGTTTTATTACAGTTTAATATAATTTATAGTGTCGTTTATAAATATGTGCATCTCAAAATACCTACATCCTTTTAAATGCTGGTAATAAATAAATAAAACATACAAAGTCTACAGGCTTTTGCAACAAACACCTTTAAGGGATGGTAAAAAACTTTCTACAAATTATCACAACTCTTGATATGGATACAAATAATTAAGCAACTTCGATGGCGTGACTTCGAAAGAGTTACCCTCATAGCAATTTTTATATGTAAGTTAAAACAACCCCATGAGACAAATCGATTACAATTTCAAGTACGAAAAATCATTTTTTGTTGCCATTTTAAATGACATTTCATGACTATTGCACTTACGAATTACGAAATGTTTTCATTAAAAATGAAACGGTTAAAAAAATATATTCGATGTTGTCAAATGTATTGGAAATTCTACACTGCATTCGTATACTGTCCTCATAAGCAAAAAGACAGCTAATTGCAAAATTAAAAAATTGAGAGATTATCACATTATTAATTGCTGCTTAATTTATGAAATAATTCATGGACAAAAAAGTAAGTCAATGACTTTAAGCAGAAATACAGAAAATTAGGTAACACATACTGTGTTTTTACTTATGAATCATGTTTTACTGTGTCTTTGCTTAAAAAAACATACCATTTTGAAAAAACAAATGATGATAATTATACTGATTAAAATAATTAATTTTTAATTTCAATTATTGTGAAGCTATATTAAAAGTTTCATGTTTTATATCGCGTCATACTTATTTTAATTTAAATTTTTCTCATTAACTGCATTTTCGATTATGGGGGCAGTACAATAAATGCCAGTCCACGTGGCTTAGTAGTAAAACAACGTGACCATTTTTAACCGGCTTGGACGTTGCGGCGGATTAACCGTGACGCAAAAACTTTATCACAATAAAAATTAATAAATGTTCTCTTCTTATTTCCTATAATTTCATTCGTAATAAGAAAAAAACATGGATAATTAATAATAAATAATGTATATATTATGCCCATCGGGTTGAGTAATTATCTGACAAACGATTCTCGTAAAAAATAATCTGTTAAGACGTCTTCACATTGCTAATATTTATTCTCCACTTTCGGAGTGAATACTCACACTATGTGTAGTTCCATATGCTCCACTTTAGGAACGAACATGGTATATAAAAACATACATTTTTTGTGACGTATTGGATAAGTACAGCTGACTGTAAATCGTTTGTATCCTAATGTCGTGAGCTCAAATCCCATATGATAAAAAAGTAATTCATTTTACATTCGTATTTAGATACTAGATATGAACACATACTATCCACCGAACAGTACATGTTGTTTGACTCTATGGATACATCGTTGCCCTAAAGCAAAAACTTACTAACTAACAGAGCTTAATTTATGAGATACGGGCGTTTGAAGTGACTCTCCATAGCACATATTCTTAGCTTTTAGTAGTTAGTCAACTTGGTCACCTGTCTACTTTTTGGAATACGTATAGTGATGTTTGTTTATTTTAATAGTAATTGTTTTTCATAAATACAACATCTTTATCAAATTAAAATCGTATCAAATGGTTATCTAATTAATATTTATAATAATAAAAATCACTGACTGACAATCAAATCAAAAAAGAAACCAAAAATTCTTTCTTATACATTATTAAGAAACGTTTTCTTGTTTAATGTATTATATATTTTATCAAACAAACAATGTTGATACATACAAAGAACATATGCAGCCAGATACACAAAAAACATTGGACCAATGTGCCTGTTATGTCTCAGCTTGAGCCATGCAACACATTGCACCTGCCTTGACAGTAATACTACGTGGGTACCTGTAAATTATTTATTGTCATTATTATTGACGTATTTTTATATCTTATTCTGGTAACCATTGTAATAAAAAATCCCAAGCATGTTTTGTCAATTTTTAAAGTCCACGCAATAATTGTTCATGACATTCGTTATTAATTCGATTATTTTTTCTTTCAGGTGAGTTTCAATCCACATTTCTAATCGGCACATCTAAGTAATATTTTCATCATGAAATTTAAGATGGTAAGTTTATTTAAATTTTTAAATCATACAGTATTCGCCTGATTGATCTAATATCTGCTCGATAGTCAGCGTTAATTAGTTTACTGTGTCATAAAACCCATGAATTTCCCTTAATATATTGATAATATTTTGATCATCTCTTAAGAGCTTTACACAGACGAATAATATTCAAATTATCTAACATCTAAATGGAAGTTTACAATGTAAGTTAATTGTTATCAACCATCATCAGTTGTAGGATTAATGCTGTTTTGAATCGTAGATAACCGATTCTTTTGTAACTTATGTATTAAATATACACAATGAATGAGAATGAATAAGAGAGTATCCACCAAGTAAATTAGACAGATCCTATTCTGATAATGTGTATGATAGCATCCATCTAAGCTCACTCTCAACTAGGTGGACGATATCAATAACCGAGGCAGTCTCGTTAAACATCACCATTTCTCGCCGCATTGGCATGACTACTGGCAGGATAGTCGTGCATTTAGGAATGAAATACAGCTGATGTTCCCGATTTCTTAGGTAGTTATTGGGGACATACAGACAACATTAGCAAGAGCGGCAGAGTTATCAATATCAGACCACGCATAAGTTGAAAGTTTATACCATGTTTGCTCTCAAAGTGGAGCATATAGATTTACACAGTGTGAAAACGTCTTCTCAGTTTATTTTTTACGAGAGTTAAAAAGTCAAATAATTGCTCAACTAAATGGGCATTCAGTCTTGTATTTTTAGATTTTTTAAAATTCGACAGATGGAGAATCGAACTCACGTTACCTGGATTGCTAGGGGCGTTTGCTACCAATTACGGTAACCAGGAAAATTTTTAATTTTACTATATATACTATAAAAGTGAGAGATATAATTGAACATTTGATATGTATTAGTTTTGAGAGTGGCATTGTGTTATTTTGAATATTTGTATTTATATATTATATATTTGAATTTTACGAGATCCCGCATTAATATTTTGTAATATTGTGCCCAACTATATTAACGTATAAAAGTAAAATACCACAATCCCAAAAGCGAAAATATGTAAACACGCTTCAAATATAACTCTCACTTTAAAAGTTTGAAAATATACCACCCAAAAGCGATGTAAATAACATTTGAAAGCTAAGTCAGATTATGTGTGCCACCACTCAACTGCTAGGTATTGTCCTGAAGCTTTTCCTCAGCTGTGGAACTGAAATGTACCTAACTGAATAAAAGGTCTGGAAAAGCACTTAGAGAGGCTGCTAGCTGATGCTATTTTCGTGTATAGGAGGGAATTATTCTTCCTGTATCCCGGAGTCACTCAACGAAACTCGCCGACTCATTTATAACTGGGCCGGTTGCGACAAAAGTTCAATTTTCATTTCATACATGACCTAATAATTAATAACATTAAGACAATTTTAGAAACAACTAATTCGAAAGCTTTTATTAAATAAATATTTGAGAAATGTGTACACAAGTTCTTTATATAGTTAATAAGCAATTTCAGTGGTTTAGTCCCAAATTTAAAAAATACCAGGGCTGTATCCAATTTTAAAACCCTCCAGTTTTTTGCCATATTAAACAAAATATTCCTTAACCTTCGTAATAAAAGTATTTTGAAAATTTTTAAAATTTACAATAATCATATGCTAGCTAAATTATGATACTAGTAATAAATACTTAACATTAAAATATTTGTTAAAAAAAATGCTCCACGTCAAAAAAGTGTCAGTTGGCCCTACAACACCGCTAAACGATGTTATAAAAGTTCTTCTGTGCCTATAATTGTAGAATAATTTTCATAGCAAAATCTATCGATTGCATTTCTGTAATATTTGTCGTTGGATGATATTTATTGAGAGATTTTTTTCAATTTATTTAGGCTGAATTGAAAAACTGTTTTTTCATGCCTTGTTCGGTCCCAAAGTGGAACATATAGGTCTACACAGTGTATGGATATCCACTCCGAAAGTGCAGTATATGTATGTCCGCAATGTGAAGACGTCTTGACAGATTATTTTTCATGAAAACTGTTTGTCAGACAATTTCTCAACCCAATGGGCATCCAGTCCTCCATTTTTGGATCCTTAAAATCTGACAGATGGGGAATCAAACCTGCATTTTATTTTAGATGAAGTTTGATCATTTCTAAATAACAAGTATAATCAGCACACAGATAAAAAATCTTCAGAAAAAACAAAACCTTCAGTAAAACTAGATACGAATTTTCTGTTTTGTATGTTGCTAATTTCATACTGTGCCACATCCGACTAAAAACCGATTTTCATATTTTTATCTAAATAACAAGCCTATTATTAATAAAAGCAATAATTAAGTTTATTTTTAGTTTTATTTAACCGTTGAAAATGCTACGGTTTATTTTCTTCATAAAAAAAGGTCAACCATGTAATATTGATAATTTATATTTCGGCTAGAATGTATCAAATAATTCGATTCGAATTATATATTTTACCATCTGCAATAAAAAATATCAAACTGCACGTGTTCATAAGAGGACAGTTGCACATAAATTCAATGACTATACATTGTAATACGGTGTAAATACATTATTTCAGAAAATTACAAAAGTAAGTTAATAAGTATTTTATTGTTTCGAAATTCTTTACAGTGTCATTGCAAAGAAAATTTTTACGATGGTGTGTCACGACAACAAGTTTTTTTTGTCGTCGAAAGTCGTGTGATGTATTATATTTATGTTCACATGGATGGAAATATTAAGACTTAATTGTTTGTCATATTGTATCATATCTGTATTTATACATTTGATTCTTGTCATAATCAGATATTTTATATCTTCTGTGGAGACGAAAAAGGACGTAACCCATTTAAAAAAAAAACAGCTTTAGTTCGATAATTTATTTATTCATTAATTAGGATGTGTATGACTTAGTACATGTTCTATCAATATCACGTAAGCTGAAAATACTGAATTGGTGTCTATGCTTAGTTTTAAGTTTGAAAAAATAATGGCCTGCGAAATTTACCAACAGGAAAAGGGGCTTTCACCTAACCAATTTTGCTGATTTTTCTTAAATAGTTTATCAAATTAATATCATATTGAGTCATTAATACACCAGTTGTAGCCTTTCAGGCTTGTGTATATGTAATATTTTGATTTTGTAACAAAATCATGAAATAAACGTATTTGTGCCTCATGTAAAAAAAATATATGTAGGTTACGTCCTCTTTTCTCTCTACAGCCGAAATATAAATGAAAATTTGACTATAAAGATCAATCCTCAATAGTCAATTAAATACAACTGGTCCGGCAGTCGTTTTTTAAATGAATATCAACCTATGTATTTTGTTTCTATAATAAGTATGTATGTATATATGTCAATATATACAATCCAAAAGTGGAGCATACGAACATACAAAGTATAACGATGTCTACCCTAGAAATGGAGTAATATTTCTTGTCTTAAAAATGTCCAACGAAGAATTTAAACTACATTTTAGCTTAAATGTTACCATCAGCTTAAAAAAAATTAAAGCAAAACACGTGTTCTTTGATAAAGAATGAACAGCTAATTTTTAATAGAAACAAACGTTCAATACTTCTACAGAATACAATATATTGCCGTGGATTTGATCGCTACGTAGGACATATTACCATAAATCTCCAGTGCAAAAATACGCATTGATTTTTTTTTACAACAATTGATTTCAAATAATTGGACATCCGGTTCTGTATATTTAGATTTTTTTAATCAGCTGTGGAAATTGAATCTGCATGTCCGGCTCCAAAGTACGTACGCTAACCTCTCGGCTACTGGGAAGGACATACTAACTACATACTAAACTTTGTAAATATACTTGATATATCATAACTCACAATATTATACAGTTTGGACAAAACACGTGACGTATTATATTGTATTAAGTAAAGCTAAATAAAAAATATTTTATAATTGCTTACATTATGCCACAATTATAATGATATAACAATATTTTATAATTTTTTTTTTGAAACTAGTTGATGAACTTAATAATTAGCATATAGTTAGAAGAAACTGGTATTGATTGCCAATACATATTAATCACAGACAAAAAATAAACAATACGTGGAAACCAGATCCTATTTTGTTTTATTTATATTATCGTCTTGATTTTTGAAGTAAGGGTCTAATCACAACCGAGCGAGCGCTAAAATATTCAATTTTTTAAAAATAATATAGTTCTCAACATAAACAACAAACTTTTGTTATCAAATTTGGATATTTAATTAATAATTAAATATTTGTCGAACCCATCGCTTTTCATTTGTGGCTAATATGTATTTTTAAAATGAATACCGGGTATATTCACTAATGCATTTGATATGGCTTAGTGTGGTACTCGTAATTTCTTACTCACATTGTATTCCTTGTTTTTAGAAACTCGTATCTTTCACAATATAAGAGATGGCAATATAGCAACGTGTTTTCTCCCATATTTGTATGATATGACTATACGCCATCACTTAAAAATGTCACCAAACTGCATCTATTGCTAGACATACATAATATTTATTAAGATATTAAATACAAATATATAAAGCCAAATAAAAAGGATCAAGTCACAAGACAGCTTAAAACAATGGCCTTTTACTCAATGAGATATTTACCAATCGTGATTAATTTAAATTATTTATATGTTATGTTCGATTTATATAATAATTTAGACGTCTGTTGAATTAAAATGGGTAATGCAGTTATATTAAAGCTGAAAAAAATAATAAAACTTTATTTAACACGTAAAACATGGCGACAAAAATATGTTTTCCCGGTAGTCAAGAGGTTAGCGTACACGCCTCGACCATGGGAATGGAAATCCGAAAATCCATTACGTTGAGCAATTGTCTGTCAACTAATTATTATGAAAATAATAATCTATTAATAGATGTATTTTCCATATACTCCACTTTCGTAGCGGGCATGATAAAAAAAACTATTTGAAAACTTATTTGAAATTACGTTTCTTTTCAAAGCAACGATTTTAATCGGCATTCGTTCAACCAACAGCATGCTCCTCAGCTTAACTCACTCTAACCATGTTATTACCCGAGATTATGCAACCAGTTCTGAGGAGTTGGTCGTATTCACAGACGAAAAACTGCGGTTTTAATTGAAGCGAAATGTTCACTTAATGTCTTCATCAATAATGTATAATTTATGGATCGCGCAAAATTGTTCGTTCACAGTATCACAAGTTTCACCTTTCCTTTTGTATACAAGTCTATAGTTAGCTCGGGAAGAATTTCGTTCACGACCAATCGAAATTACGTGTCGGGCGTGGTCGGGCACTAAAGTTGCTCCGATGGCTGGTTTGCAACATCTTCTTTTACGGAGGTAAAATTTTTGTTTAGGTCCATCGCTGCTTCATAGGCGCCGACGATCTTTACGAAGGGAGATGATAAAGGGACATGCGCCGATATATTAATTTGATAACTTAAATAGGCTTAATTTATAGAGACAGAAGTACACGTTGTTTTTCTCTTAAATTATCTCTCAGAATAAAAACAAAATTATTTTTATAATAAAAAGAAACTATTTTTAACAATTTTTTTTTTAAAATACTTTTGAATTAAACTAGAAAATATTAAATAGACAATACACTGTCACACACATCATATTTTTAAGCCACGTCGGCTTCGAGCGCGTGGCATATAGATCTCAACAGAGTAAAGATGACCACTACAAAAATGGAATATATAGATGTCTGCATTGACAAGACTTATTATTCTTGACGGATATTTTTACTGTCAATCAATTGCTCAACCCCATCGGCATCTGGTCCTGCATCTTTTGGATGTCGATTTTTAAGAACGTGTATTGTACACGTTCTACCAAAAACACATTTGCTGAAAATGCCTAATTAGTGTCTAAATTAAGCTTTTAACCTTTTTAGTGCTTATGACGTATATATCCGCGAGGCATAGTCCATAACACAGTGCACATGACGAAGATATCCGCCGAAATGTTCTGCGCAAATAACTTCTTGGATATGCCGAATATAATCGCCGTTATTTCTGAATGGTTTTGAGTGCTTATTGTATTACTACACAGTTTACTAGTACTCAAGTAACCGTCACTGTGTCGCTGAGTGGTCGCTCTATAGCGTAACCGTAAAGAGGTTACATATATAATGACCTGTGAAATTTGAGACGAAAAAAATGAGCTTCTACTCATCAACTTTATTGGTTTTTCTTAAATAACTTATTCAATTAATATCGTATTGAGCAAATAAAATCCCAGTTTTAGTCTTCATGCACTTCAAGTTTGTACATATGTTATGTTTTCACTTTGATTCAGAATCATGAAATAAACGTTTTTTTGTACCTCCTGTAAAAAAACGTTCTACGTGTGTTACGTTCTTTTTCTTTCTGTATCTGATACGTTCATCGTAAAAATTGTCTCTAATTTACAAAATAACAAGCCATTGGCGAATTGTGAATGTTGTTTTTATTAAGTCATCAGACTATAAACGATTTTATATAGCTTTATATTAGTATGAATGTCAAATAAATACCGACGCACGGTGTTTCGTAACTGTAAAATATGTTTAATGTAGAAAAGAGCGCCTTAGTTTGCTCGTTATGAAGATCACGACTCGAAAACGATAAAATACAATCGGCGTGTTGCTGAATATTCAATATTCATACATGCATCGCAACAGACATATGCGCCAATATAATATAGGTAGTTTAATAACTTGTAACTATATGATGGAGGGTTTTTTAAATTCAAATTTTACATAAATCGAAAGTAAAAAAAGCTAAAATCAAATATGAGCGATATATAACAAAGTGCGTGCGGTAAGCAAATTATATTTCATCTAGTCTTCATTATGGAAATACTGAATTATAATTTAATCTGTTCTAAATATAAGCTACAAAATATGATTTTTTATTTATTTACTTTATACGTGTTGTAATATTACAAATTATAAGTTTAATACATTAACAACACGATA
>JAGVSQ010009205.1:0-13790 GCA_022683975.1 Rhyacophila evoluta | reverse complement strand
AAACCCATGATTTTCCGCAAGCAAATGATTTGCAAACGTGGATGTGTCCCTTTTTTTCAATATTTAGAGAAGGTATCCATATCATATTTAACTGTCATACATGAGGAGTAGAAAATTTTGGACTTACATAGTCATGAAACGTAGAACAAGTAAGTTGATGCTGGCTGCAACAACTGCCAACCCAAACAGAATGAAAACCAAGCTCAGTGCAACATATCCAGGTTTACTTGTTAGTGCTTGATCATTCTGAAATAAACATATAAATATTAAATTCACTTGTAGCATATACTTTTTCTAGGGCAGTTTAACTGGGATTACTTTGTTTGCAAGATTAATTATCGATTAAAAGGTTAAATTATGCAAAATTACAGCTGTGGTGACAGAAAGTGAAGTATGCAGATAAATGTAATAATAAATATTTAACTCCATTCATTAATTGTATTGGAAACAACATTAGTTTAGGAACATTATGAAATTTGACAAAGGGGGATGTAGAATAATAGATTAATTATTTGTTATGTGATATTGAATTGGTAAATATTTGTACCAAAATTAGTTAGATTTTAGCATTAAACAATTATTTTAGTACTGGGTCTTTGACAGATACATGTTATTTGAATTTACCTGCAAAGCAACGTAATCACCAAAACCGATGGTTGTCAGGGTGACAAAGCAGTAGTAAAAACTGTCGAAGTAACTCCAACCTTCATATCGAGAAAAAACAGCAGCACCTATTAACATAATAAGAATATTAAAAAATTATAATTTAATGCTAAATAGATAATTGACAAAGGACAATATTTGAAGGGGCGTACCTTTTAACTAATTTCCCTCAAAATTTCTACAATACACAATTATTAGTGAATACTTAACAAGTAACAACGCAGAAATGGGAATGAATTAATACTTGATTTAAGGCCCACCCTAGCTGAAAATTTACATTAATATATCGAGAAAAAACAAATTAAGGCTAAGCAAATAATGAAATTATACCATGAATTTTTCAATACAAAATTTAGATGGCTTGATAGAGAATTTCAGCTAATAATTTGCATGGTGGATTCAACTAATAATCTGATTTACATTTACCTGTTGTTATAATGACGGAAGAGAGAAGACCAGTCGCAAACATTAGATTCATCTCAGTGGCTTCAGTAGTATTACAACGTAGATAGCACTTGGCTCTCCTTATAACAACCGAGGCAAATTTATTTAACCTTTCTCCTATGCTTTGAAACATTACAAGGCCTAGTGGAATACCAACCTAAAAGAATAAAATTTCAAAATAACAGAAGTCTTTTACAATCGATTTGACATATTTTGTGAAAAATTACTTATAAAATTGATGGCTTGGTTAAACAAAAACAACTGTTCAGGGCGATTAAGTTTTCTTTTTATTAAATTTGTGTTGATCATAGACCGACCAGTGAATTGATTTCCAATCACCAAAAGATTGGTACTGAGATGATGTGATATTCAAATTTTTAAATAAAGCAGGAAGTAAGCTTAACGTGTTATAAACACAGCTGTACTTATAATTCAGCAGTGGAAGAGTTTATTAGTTAAATTTCAACTATATTCTTGAAAAGCTGGTTATAAATAATCAACAACACTATGTTTTATATTAGTTTAATATTTCTATATCTGTTATATCATATATGGTTGTTATTAAGCTGTGTATTGGCATGGCAAACCATCGAACAATAGCTCGCACGGCAGCCTCGCTTAATGGATACTGAGTTGCTGCTCTCAAACTTGCCGCGGGGCGATCCGATTACTGTCGGTATACGGGTTTGCTGCAGTTGAACATAGCTCACACGCAACCATGTATGATTGATACACAGCTTTATATCGGTTTAAGTGGTCAACGATTCAAATGGTTGCTTTATAATAGATGTAGAATAAATAATTACCATACATAATATAGCTTGGGATAAACTTAATTTTCACAACTTATAATACATTTGAATATTTTATATTATTCGACTGTTTTGGCAAAAAAAATCTTCGCATGGTTTAAAACGAAGCCATCAAAATTACGTTGACAATTGAAGCTGGGTCTCATTTTCATTTAAATTTTTGTTGTAAAATCATAGGTAAATTAAAACACTACATAAAAATGACAATAACTAATATGTTATATTGTGCGTTAATCTAACAACAATATGATAGTGATGAATAAATGCAAGAGAGATACTCTGTGTCTATAGCTTTTATTTGGATAAATAAGGAATGTCCACCATTGTGATTCATATAGTTATTCTAACTGAGTTGAGGAGAGGGTATAAAAACTAATACCATATATTATGATGAAGCAAGAAAAGAAGCGATGAATGTTTCTTAAAATTTGTTGTTCGACTATGTAATTCATTATCTATCCATTACATGTATATGGTACTGTCTATATCAGTGCTCCGCAACCGCTGTGCCGCAAGACGATGCTTCTCCACTATAAGAAATGTTGCCATTTTTTACTTGTAGTGTGCCGAGAAATTTTGAAAAAAAAAACATCCTGTGTGCCATGAAAGACAAAAGGTTGCTGAGCACTGGTCTAGATGGATGGGTTTCCTAATGCATTGTATAGAAAATTGCAGCTTTCATATAGATTGATATTGATTGAGCGCTGCTTAGACAGGTCATAAAAAGTTTTAGCAGATTTAACATTATTTTAAGTTGACCCATTCAAAATATCTGTGATACAATTATATGTTTTAAGAATTTTTGTTAGTGAATTCTATTCCTGCACCAGAACATTGTGTTGTTTAAAATCTATAAATTTGCAAGACAAAAAAGGGGATTCATCAATGTTTTAAAGTAGCTCTCTGTCTATTTAAAATATTATACAGTGTACTCTCGATTATCCGTGCTAATACTAGAGTGGAGGAACTCGGATAATTAAAAAACATGGATTATCCGAAATATGGTAAATATAATAAATATGGATAATTTATCATTGCTGAATAATTATTATTTGTTAGGTCTGGCCAACCCAAATTGCTCCGTGGCTCTTATGGTGCCTTCAAATTTTTAATTCCTTCCAAGATTTAGTTACCTCATTTTTTTAGCTTTCAGGTGAATGATTATGCTATAATTTCCTTCACAGCCTTATGGATTCTTGCGTGATATAATATTTGATATCCCTGCCCAATTTACTATTTTTAACATGCATATCCATACTTAAGGGTAAATAAAGGTATTTTTGAATCGTAAAATAAATCGTTAATACAATTTAGAATAAATGTAATTTCAACATTTGGTATGAATAATCTGGAAAACAGATAACCTATACCCTGGATAATTGAGAGTACAGTGTGTGAAGTTCCGTTTTTACATTACAAAGTAAACCAACTTTTCTTTACATTTTTCATAAGCATTAGTAGGCTTGTTGATGTTGACCCATATATTTACTGATTTAAGACACAATTAACAAAAATGAATTCTTTAACTATTATGTATTGTATCTTATTTTAATTACCGGGGTGAAATGTATAGTAAAAAAAGATATAGTAATTTTAGTAAGAAGATTCTAAAGAAAGAATTGTAAAATATACAGTGTAATTAATTATCATATTATTGTACAATAGAATTGAGCTGTACGTTATTTTATGGAGGTAAAAACTTTCTCTGTGTTTTTAATCGTTTTAAAATGTTTTTGCAGCATTTTTGCAAGAATATCTTACCATTGTACTGGATTGGCAGCAAAATAATTGAAAGTTTTTAAAATTGTCAAAAGCATCTCAAATTTACTTGTATTTGGTTCGAGGATATAATAAGGTGTCGAATTTTGAAGCATGACAATTTCTCGATGAAGCCTAAGGGAAAAAATAATAAATAAAAATAAAATAAAATAAGGGTTAAAAATTAAATTAAAATAGAAAATAGTAGTTATATAAAATAATTTCTCACTCCTGTGACATCTGTCATAACTTCATAATTAACATACATCTTATTGACCTCCATAGTCTCGAGACATATTGACAGAATTTTGACATGGATTAGTTATAGGCAATGTAGCCAACATACATGGCCAATTTACATACAAAATTTGAAAAAGTGATAATTATATTATAAATGAGATTTCAAAAAAAGAAAAAATTAAATGTCGACATGACAGAAAGGTATGTTGGGTAAATTTTAAATGATTACACTGGAATGTAATAGAAAAGTGCAATTTTTTTTTTGCACTTTAACATGATACATTAGTATGATTTAATGGCTAGTAAATTTTCATTAAAATATCTTAAAATGACAGTTCACATGTGATAGTAATTTTTGTGATACTTCGTTAAAGGGGTGTGATGTAAAAACCCATAAAAAATAAAGAGGATCAAATGAAAAGAATAACTATTTTGTTGAAAGGATGGGGTGAAGGTGAAAAGCGCTTACCACTGCATAAGCCATACAAAAAGCTTTGCCACCTATAGTGACGGGGGTGGAGTGACCGTAACCAATGACTGCGATTACTACAGTTGCAAAATAAAATGCACCGGCGAACTTCCACTGGGGGCCCGCTTTGTGGGGCTTGTTTTCTATTATCACTATTTCAATCATATGATAATCTTCAGGAGTAATATTGTATTTCCGCACCAATCCGTTTTTTATATCTGTAACAAAATATTTGTTGTTCTTATGTAAGTATTGAAAAATGCAATCAAATCATGAAAAAGTACTACAGATCGCTTCATTCAATGATCATGACAAATTAAGAAACTGTTAGTAAATATTATCTGTTAGTAATATATCTTCATTCTGAATGATTTTTCATGAAAAATATTATAAAAACGAAGCTGGAGTACTTTGGATCATGATATAGGGAAAAATAAAAAGTAAAAGGGTGCATCGTGAGAATAAGGTGCATTTTCTGAATGAAGAACTGTGAAGAGCGATTGAATTATTATTAGCATTACTGGCTTGAAATTCTAGAGTAGATCTTAGGCCCTGCTGAAAATTTCCTCTATCTCCTGTCACGTGTTGGAGTCCTCCAGGTCATTTAGTGTTTTTGTTGGCATGTTTGAATATTGATTTTTCTTATAAATATATGTACTTCACATTTGTGTTTTTTATGATGAATGTTTTCTCTGTATAGAATATTTTGCTTCTTTATTAAGTGCTGAATACTACAGATGACCATGATGACAGGATTAACAATACACAATCCACAAACCAGAGAGCATTTCCCATCGTCTCCGCTCAGTGTCTGATTCGAGAGAGTCGAAGACGGCGGCGCCAATGAGCAGATAGGTGAAGGTGCACACCACTAGTGAGAGAGTGCGAACATTTTGGCGCTTCATCACGCATCCAATGTCCAGACCTAGCCAACTCTCTATATGCATTCGACGGGTTTTCTACAGGTGCCTCGCGATTCGATTCTATTAGCGGGACTCAAACATGCTCTATGCACTGCAGAAAGAAATGTATTCATTAAAGTTTAGTATTTCTACCAACTTATATACATAACCAAGGCGTTCAAACTATAAAATTTCTACAGTAAACAACTTTAAATTAAATCATTTGTTCTTATTCAATTTATGGATAAGTTGTTTTTATTTTTACTATCATAACAGTTATGTTCGACTAATCCAATACAGGTAGTTATTATAATTGGTGTTTTACATTGATATCAAAATGAGTGATTAAAAATGGCTGAATCCGTAATTGCCATCAGATTTATATTAGTTACAAATTCATTCATTACTAATTTTTGTAAAGAGGCTAACTTTGATAAAAAGCTGAATAAAACAGTTTTCAAACTGTGGCTAAGTACCATGACAATCAATGAAATGCTAATTGATTAAATATTTTTTTAATACAGTATGAGATGATTCTCCATAGTATAAGTTATCAAAATAAATATATAAATTTACAAAATATTTTTTTATAATTCAAAATTTTTTACTTATTGCCGTTATGTAAATACACAAGGTAGAAAACATTGTACTTGAGTATTTTTGAAAATAATGCTTGCCAATTCTTATATTTACAATAAGTGTAAATTTTGCTGCATACATGGATCACAGGTTCGAATCCCGCTGATTAGATGAAATTTAGAAGTTATTGTTTTACTAACTAAATATCTAGGGCATAGATACTTTTAGCTGCACCCATATTTTTTATACAACAAAGGTCCAAGATATCCAATAAACTGTGATTTAAATTGGAGAAAGTGAAAATCATACATTTGAAATATAATAACTAAATTAACAAACCATATTGAAAATGGTAAACTCATGAATAAAACATCAACATGCGGTGCTTATTGATGGTATACACACCACCCATATGTCAGCATTTACTACTCAATTTCTAAAGCTAAATTAAAATGTCATTAATAGATGGAATGTTGGGCAGATTTACAATATTGTGTTGATTTATCACTGTTGTTTTATATATTTTTTCTTTCACTTTGCATTTCATAAATAAGGTTTGAGTGTATGCCATGTAGATGTGAAGGCCGTATGTTGAAATTCTTCCATATTGTAGCCATCCATATGCTATATTTAAGAGTGGAAATATTATATTGATTAATAAAAGGAAATGTCAATACACAAATAGAATTCCTGGAAGAGTACACCCACACAAGCTGTTTGTATTGGTAATCAGACAGTCAATAGAAAAGAGGTATGTTAAAATTCTCCCATATTATAGCCATCCATATGCTGTATTTAAGAGTGGAAACATTATATTGATTAATAAAAGGAAATGTTAATACACAAATAGAATTCCTGGAAGATTACACCCACACAAGCTGTTTGTATTGGTAATCAGAAAGTCTAGAAAGAAGATTATGGCAGTCAAGTCACACATTAAAACATCGAGGTAGTTAGCAAATCTATTTTTAGATGCTTTTACTGACGCAAATATTGTATCTTTCTCACTAACAAACATTAAGATTAGCAATTTGGAGTATGCCTAATAGTATTTTTTTTTTTGTTAATGTGCACAATATGGAGACCAAGCCCGAAGATGTCACACGATCCACTTCTCTATTCTCGTAAAAATTTAAAAACATATGTTCACCGATACCCGACAGGATACTGCTCATTTACCATCTACAAATATCTATTCTAGCAAGAAACGTTAATTGCAATTTAAAGAAGTGATATATGGGTAATAAAGAGTTTTTCATTTAAAATAAAGCAAACACGTACCTCTTCCATAACTCTAGGGGCGTGGAAAAATTGTCATTCTTAACAGACGACACTTGAAAATGAGGAAGCTTTATGATTTAACATACTTAACAACTGCTCTCGAATACATTTACACTTTAAATAGTAACATAATTTACAGACTCATACATCAATATTTTAGAAAAGAAATATGACACGAACACCTCACACTTTTCCGAACACAAACGACGTATTACGGTCGTATTATGACATATATAAACGTCAAAGTATTAACCCTCACAGTACGGAAATCTATAATATATTTAGTGAAATATATTACAATATTATATACGTTTTTCAATAAGATTGTTGCTGCCGGAATATCTGAAACATAAACTTTATTAAGTAATTTTTTTATTCAATGACTAGTCTAAAAACATCTTTATAATATTTTTTATGGGAAAACAATGTAGTTACGAGTTTGAGTAAACAATATGTATAACATAGCTAAACTATTTAAAAACACAAAAATAAGTATCGTGCTTATGCGATATCCATCATATAAATTTTTTTTATTAATATTTTTATAAGATTTATTATTATTTTGTATAATTATTTGCATTTTGTTATGGCTTGAACATACAATTTTCCACGAGCGTGCGTGTTAAAACCATAAATTATTATGGAGTCCAAGTAAAAATAAAATATTTTTTACCCTCTTTTTCTCTACGTGTATCGCTCTATTCCTGCATCAGTTTCAGATTTGCTGTCACA
Organism: Rhyacophila evoluta; assembly: GCA_022683975.1. NCBI lineage: Eukaryota > Metazoa > Arthropoda > Insecta > Trichoptera > Rhyacophilidae > Rhyacophila > Rhyacophila evoluta. The sequence continues at coordinate 5,910 of JAGVSQ010009205.1, read as the reverse complement.
TTTGATTCGAAAATGGAAATACACTGCGATACTTCAAATCCTCCCATAGGTAATTTCATCGTTTGATACGCGAAATTTATTTATTATTATTTTTGACGTTAAAGTATGTTTTAATTGAATGTTGACTGAATTTTAAAACTTAGGTTATGTCTATTTTCATATGGCTTATTTCAACGCCGGTAATACTTATTTTTTCAGGAGGCTTAGCGGCATGCGAACTCGTAAAAAGTTACAAATTCCCATTGAAAATAACGTGGGGGACCAAATCGATTGTGACATTTAAAGACGGAGTGTCAAAGCCTTATGATACACAGAATGACATACTCAGAATATTGGCTCGTGAAGTCAAGGAAGCAAACCTTTATGGAACAACTCAATTGGATAATGTCACCGTAGATCGTTGGCTATCATATTCATTAAATATGCACAACTGTTTACCTGATAAAATAAAATACTTAGATGACGTTCTTGCGCATGTGACATTTTTGGTTTCAAACACTTTGACCATAGCTGATTTAGCTGTATTCAGTGTTTTGAATGGTAAGAAAAATATAATTATCGTAAAAAATATGTATACCATAGACCTCGGTATAACGGACAAAATATACATAAATAAGTAAAAATACAAACATCGGAAAATGATTAAAAGATTTTGTGTGATGGCCAACATGCTGACATAGAACTAGAAGGGTTGGATTTTTCTGATTTCTATAGAACAATACAAAATAATGCTGGAAAAGAAGTAGTCTAAGAAAACGTTTTGCAGAGGTTAGAAGTAGATGAAGGTGACACTGCGTATCACATTATGACTCAAAGTGAATAAGCAGATGAAGTTATGGACTTGGAAAATTTTCGTAATTTTAGACAGTTGATTATAAAAGAACAGCATACTTCAAAAGTGCAAATAAAACGTGATTCTTTCTCGATACTTCAGTAGCTTTTTATTGTGCTGTTTATTTTTGTAACAAAGAAATGCATTCAGAAAACTGATTTTTCTATAACGGACACCCCTTCACCCGTATTGGTTTGTTATATCGAGGTTCTATTGAAATTTTTAAATATTATTTTTATTATAATAAAATATTACTTCACAAATTGTAAAGGGCCCATTAATACGAAAATAAATTAAAAAATAAAGCTTTTCACTGTGAATACTTGATGAAAATACACTTTCAACACAAAATTATTTGAAGCATATAGCATTTCGATATTTTCCTTTTAGTTTACATACAATATATGTTATCGGTGGGGTAGATAATTGGTTATTGATGAAATCTGGATGGCACGTAACATTCTATATACAAGTATTAAAAAATTAAATAAATTGTTAGTAACCAGTAACCAATTCTCATAAAAAACTAATGAATTTGTAACACTTAAGGTTCATATACCCCTGGCTAAAATTTTCATAATGGACAGAAAATTATTACAATACTATATCATATTTTATATATGTTTAGGATCACAGTCATACGCTACATTATTGAAAAAGACATCTCCAAAAAATGTTGTCAGATGGATGAAATTGATCGGCTCTCAACCATGTGTCGTGAACACATTGAACTCTCTTCCCAAGGAAGTTTTAGATCAAATAAGCTCAAAAAATGATTCCGTCAGGTTTGTTGACATACAATTTAAAAATAATTAATCATATGGTAGATTAATTTAATAATTTTACATGTAAATATTTGCTTCAAAAGTGTAGCATATACAATATATCTTAACCATGTGATTTTTAATCAACTTAATTGACCAAAAAAGTCTTACAGTTGTATGAATATTTGCATTTATAACTGGCTTGTTTTAGGGAAATTTGTTTTTATCTTTTTATGGATGTGTTTGATAGCATACTATTTCTATAAACTTTATTTTATACTGATACTAGTTTCCACTTAATGGAATGTGTTTTGAAATTTCCACGCTTTAGGATTGGTTTGTCGAATAGACCAACCATCAAATGTTCGGAAGATGAAAAACGAATGTTATTTAAATACACACAGGTAAATTTATGAAGGTATTTGAGCTATTTTTTTAAACCATATGATTGCTGTATTATAGGAGAATAGAATTTGATATTGTATAAACTATCTAATTAATTTAAGATATGATTTGTTTTTCAAATCATGCTCCGTGGATATTCGGTAAACCAATCCTAAAGCGACAATTTGCTATATCTACAATATAATCAATTGTGGTATAATATGTAATTGCTACTATTATTTCAATCTAATATAAGTATTGATGTCATGATTGTATTTACCATATAGAACATTCTAATTATTTTTAGTGATAAAGTTACTAATAACAAAACTGTCGATACAAGTGGTCGGTTGCAAGAAGGCAAATTTGTCGACCTTCCTGGTGCAGAGATGGGGAAGGTAGTTGTTAGATTTCCACCGGAAGCTTCTGGGTATGTAGTACACAATACTATAATGTCGATAACTCTTTTCACAAAATATTTTATTTGATATTAATTTGTCAGTATCTAGCAATCTATCTTACTTGTTTGTTTTAAAAAGAAAATGTAGTCGCATCTTTAAGAAATTTTACCATAACTTCTCACTTGTGTGAACGTGTATAAGTGTGCCATAATGTTGTCTGTATGTCTCTTTAGATATCTTCACATTGGCCATGCCAAAGCTGCTCTTCTAAATCAATACTACCAGCAAGCTTTTGAAGGAAAGCTTATAATGAGGTTTGATGACACCAACCCTGCCAAGGAGAATGTACATTTTGAAAAGGTTTGTATATTTCTCATATATCATATTTATGTCGAATGTATTAAAATATTAGAAGTATATATTTCACAAAATACTCGAGAAAACAATCAAATTCGATAATCTTCTTATTTTTCCAGGTTATTTTGGAAGATGTAGAGATGCTTGATATCAAACCAGATATATTCACCCACACTTCACAATACTTCGACATGATGCTAGAAATGTGTGAGAGACTTATCAAGCAGAAGAAAGCTTTCGTTGATGACACTCTCCCCGAGCAAATGAAAAATGAGCGGGAACAGAAAGTCAACAGTTCGAATCGGGATAATTGTGTGTATTTGACTATCACATTTTCTAACCATCAATTATAAATAATAACATGAATCAAACGAAACAACAAATTAATTATAAAAAATTCGCTATGTATGAAAGTTCCTGTTTTTTCCTTTTTGAAATTGTCATTGACCTAATTTAATATAATTATTTTTTAGAATAACTCTTGATGTGTGTCAACTTTCAATAAAATAAACTTTCAGTTCATCATTGTTAGCATAAAATAATCTGTAAATTTGAAAATGCCTCAATTTTTGTGTTCTTGGGAATCAACTTTATTCTCTTATCTCACATATTTTTTAAAGTCACCATTTTGAAGTCACAAAACAAAGTTGATATACGTTAACAAACAGCCCATATCTTATAAACTGTTGTAGTTCTGAAAGTCAATTGTATTTTGTTATTTCAGCGGTGGAAAAAAATATGAAAATGTGGGAAGAAATGAAAGCTGGAAGTGAAATTGGAGTTAAATGTTGTGTACGTGCTAAAATCGATATGCAGTCACCCAACGGCTGCATGCGAGACCCCACTATCTATCGTTGCAAGCCTGAACCTCACCCAAGAACTGGAACACAATACAAGTATTATATTCAATAATTCGCATCAATTAATCAAGAAATTCTTAGGAGAGTCTTGATCTGATGTGCATCTTGCTTCAGATCTATTAAATTTGTATTATATTTTATCTTTTTTATAAGGTCAAAATCTGGATATTGATAAAAATCTAGCTGAGTTTGAAATATCAAAGATCTTCTGTGTGAACATGGAATGTGTTATGGTGGTCTGAATTGGTGATAACGTATTGGAAGATCCAGCTGATCCCCATGAATGGTATAATTGTAACTATGACTTCACAGTATGGATGGAGAAAATCCAGACTTCAGATGTTTTTGGAATATATTTAGTGTGGAGCAGTGAAATTTGATATGAGATTAAAATTATTGCATTTCACACTGTGTGACTTTTCGTATCTGATTTTATGTTTACAATTATTGTTTTTCAGAGTGTATCCAACTTATGATTTTGCCTGCCCAATCGTTGATGCTGTAGAAGGAGTAACTCATGTATTGCGGACAATGGAATATCACGACAGGGATCCGCAGTTTTACTGGTTCATAGAAGCTTTGGAATTAAGAAGACCTTACATATGGGAGTACAGCAGGTAATGGATTTTATTTTCTCAACTCATTCAGAGAATGTAAATTTGTACGCAAGATCAATAAATATTTATCTTGACTTTTAAACAATATCTTAGGCTAAAAGCTTTTATTTAGCTTCACATTTATTGATTTGTTACTTCCGTGAATATTGAATATTGAGTGATGGGACCTAGTGCTCTCTCTCAAATCAATGGTGTGTGATAAATGGTTGCCCAGTAGATTCATAATGTAATACTATCCACTTAACTATGGTGATCAAATTAGAACTGAGCCAATACTAGTGTGAATTATTGGTTTAAGCTAAATTTATTTCAACTTTTGCTTTCAGACTAAGCATGACAAATACTGTACTTTCAAAAAGAAAGTTGACATGGTTCGTCGAAGAAGGACTTGTTGATGGATGGTGAGTATCTTTTTATCTCCCATCTTTTTGAGGTTATTTTTATTTGTTTGGATATTTTCCAATTTGTTATTTTGAGGAAACAATAGTTGTTGATAACTCTCTTCTCATACTCCCTACTGGATTAGGTCAGTTCTCAGATATACAGAAATGTTCGGTACTATTTCATTTTGTTGTTCAACACCAAAAAGTCCTTAAAAATTTTACTTAGATTTATATTAGTACAAATTTTTTTATACTGAAGTTTCCATAGTGACTTCTTTAGTGATTGATCTCAAATATCTTATTGATGTTTTCCCATTCATTCCTCTAGGAAATAAATAGTTAACATAACTGCTACATGCTTGGATGCTACAGAATTTTGATTTTTGATGATGAAAAAAGCAATGATAAAATATTGACAAAAAGAATTATTTTCAGGGATGATCCACGTTTCCCAACTGTCCGAGGAGTCCTAAGGAGAGGAATGACAGTAGAAGGATTGAAACAATTTATCATCGCTCAAGGATCTTCTCGTTCTGTTGTTTTCATGGAGTGGGATAAAATTTGGTCCTTTAACAAAAAGGTAAGCATAATTAACCTGCTAATCAAGTTTGATGAAGTATTCTATAAAGCAACTTAATTAGGTGTAACGGTATATTTCATTATCACAATATATTTACTGTGGGCAGAATGGCATATTTAGTAATTACGATATTCACAATGGGCATGAGGAAATATCTCATTATCCTTCAGTACCAGTAAATAATTACCAGCTGTTAATACAGGACATTACATGCTGTAGTTTCCTAGATGCTTTAAAATTTATTAATCCAAGCTGTGGGGTTGAGTTATTGGCCGGCAATCGATTCTCATAAAAAACTATTGTCAACGTAGGTTTTCTTGTAAATCACTGCATAAGAAAAACTGGGTGATAATATTATCAAACAATCATTTGAAAGAAAATGCAATATTATACAGTAAATGTTATTTTTAGGTTATAGACCCAATTGCTCCTCGTTACACGGCTTTAGAAGCATCTCCGGCACCTGTTGTGGTCAATGTGAAAAATGTTACTAAGGAAGAGGCTTTGACGGTTCCGTGCCATCCCAAGAATTCAGATGTTGGCAATAAAACAGTGTGGGTTGGTCCAAAAGTACTCATTGATCAGGCAGATGCTCAATTGTTGAAAGAAGGAGAAAATACCACCTTCATTAACTGGGGAAACATCAAGATTGAGAAGATTCATAGGTTTGATAAGAATTTAATTATCCTGTAAAAATGACACGTAGAAACATTTTTATATTATTAATTTATT
>JAGVSQ010009204.1:0-13791 GCA_022683975.1 Rhyacophila evoluta | reverse complement strand
GCATTCCCCGGATCGCTAGGCGCACGCGCTACCAATTACGCTAACCGGGGAGACAAAATAACTTAACTTGTCAAACATTGAATATGAGGTTGAATATAAATATGTGATGTGGTTTTTCATCTTGAATCTAAAAATCTAAAAATCGCTTTGAATATAATAAGTAACTCACATATAAATACTATATTTGGTCTCGAGTGTGGGTGGTAATCTATTGTGGTATGTTCAGTGACACTGCATTACGCTATTAAAGTTCGGTTCATGTAATTTAGATAACCCTCACGGAAATAGTTTCATACAAACCAAGTCAATATGCCATAATTAGTATATTTATTTTCTGGTACGTCAAACAAACGTGATTAACTACAATATTTGAAATGAAAGTGTCTATGATCGTAATAATTTAATCTAGAGACTTACGGAATATTATAACGCAGTCAAATAGAAAACAAAATAGTATTCAAACGAGCTTTCATGAAGTTTATGAAATAATTTTCTAATCTAATCCAGGGTTTCTCAAACTATTTTGGTTTCCACGGAAAGTTCATAGGTGTTCCGCGAAAACCTGGATTTTTTTTATATACTCCAATGGCTATTAATGTTTGACGGGTTACTGCATAAAATGTCTCAAAATTAAGTATCCAGCTAAAACAACAACATTACTAATTGCTAAAGAAATAATGTAGACGCATAGATAAGAAATAATAAGTGTTTTTGTCTATTCGTTTATTGATTATGTGTTGGTACTTATCTAAGTGTTCTATCGTAAGATAAGTTTGGGGAACCTAGAGACCGATCAATAATTTCTTAGAATCCGTGTATTATTTATCAAATATTTTTTTCTTTGAACATTGTGTCAACGTGGATTTCTGTTGTACATAGTTTTGTTTTCCATTACAACATTATTACGGATAGACACGTGTGTAAACTTGTGTACGTTACGGATACTATGAAAATATGGATTATGCAATTATTGAGATATCAATGATTGATTAGTGTAGTCACAACAATACTTATTTACGAATAATTTATTGTATTACCATTTTGACGACCGTATAATACAATCGCTTTAAATTCATAGCCTGTAGATATTATGATTGTCAACGTGACAGAGCTCCGATGTCAATATCGCAGACTATCGTTAACGGATTTGATCCTTCATTATCCATGCTCATATTTCATTTAAGTAGGGCTGACACAAACTTATTGGAAACAAATTTTAAATATGAAAAATCTTACATACACTAATTAATGTATTTACACAATTTTAATGAAAAAAGTTTGCTTTTAATAATAATATTTTAACCTTCCAGTAGTGTGGCGTCATTTATACCATCTAAAATCAATTAAATTATCCATTAATATCCCTGTCGTATCTTCACACTCTTACGTTTACTGCCGCATAAAGAACGTTCAACTAAGTAGGTTTTAAAATATACGAGGTTTTTCATGCTTTTTATAGTCGGAACAAGCTTGTTATGCAGTAAATATAATTGATAAAGTATTTAGTCTATTCGTTTTTTTTGTGTTGCACAGTTAGCAGCATTGAAATTATATGACAGTGTTAGAGCTTATTATTATATGAGTTAAATAAATTAAATTGACGCCATTATTTTATGGTAATTAGAAAATTTTTATGTTTCCATTGAACTTGATAAACATGTAAAATCGGTAATCTGTATTCAAATAACGTTTGATAATATGGAGGTTTTATTGATATTTGGCCCTTGTGGTTTTGTATTAAAAATAATTTTTGCTTTTTGTACCTACGTATGGATCAGTTAAAATTTCAAATAAATAATGAGTCTGCGTAACTTATTTTGATATTCAGTAAGGCACGAAAGCGGCCGCAACTGACAGAATCGACAGTAAAATGTATAATAATTCTCTCCACGTCGCGGTACCTACGTGGTCTTCGCGGGCGAGCCAGAAGAGTTACTCGACCGACCTTTGCCACTGGAGTAAATCACTGTCAAGGGTGACAGCGTCTTGGAAACCGTACGTCGTTTGCGAGTCATGAAAAAAACCAAAAAAAATAAACACGAACTTGATCGTGTAGGTGTAGTAAGTAATTATATTTTAAACCAGGCATTAGATGTGTAACGTTTTTAATCAATTATTAATCTGATTTCGGGATGATACAACCAATGTCATTTTTTGTTTTCATATCAACACTTAAGTCAATATTTTATTGTTTTATTATTAGTAAAACAATCATCTTTGACGTAATAAATAATGCCCTGAGTTACGTGGTGAATTCGTTCTAAAGTTTTCTAAAGTCTCTTTTTACATTTACGTATTTAAGTTAGCATCAAAATGTGTTACTTATTCCATAGAATTATATATTCTCTTTTTAACTTCCGTCATGTATATTCCGTCTGAATTTACAGTTTATTTTTTTAAATAGCCCAATTTGTGTAAGTCGATATCGCGTCACTCGAAGACTATCTGTTGTAAGTAGTCGGTCGTTTTTATTCCTCCGTTATATATATAAAAAATGTAATACATTAATAACCAAAGCTATCATCAAATGGAGCTAATCCGTTGTTAGATAAAGAATTATCCTAGTTCATTCCATTTCATTTTATATCTGTTAAGTAGTAAACGATTTCTCTTTGTGACGTGGTGATTGTTTTTCACCTCTCGAGTACCAATTGATGATTGAACTCTTTTGTTATTATATGTCGTGTCGTAAATGCTTTAAACCAATAATTCGTAATCTTCTGAAAATGGTGATAGTCAATTAGCAACACTTATACCCTTTATTATCCTATTGCCTTCTATATTCTATACCACGTTAGCAATCATGGATAGTTTTTGGAACTGTTCCAGTGCTGAGTATCTCTCTCTCGCATGTATTGTAATACCGTAATTTTCTATTAATGTGGTCATTCTATTGGTTTATTTTCTCTACTAAATCCTAGTATGGAAGTCATTATCTTGAAATAATAGTGTCCCATTTTGTAGGAAATATTTCTTGTAATTTCCACAGCTGTCGTTGATATAATCTATATGAATTGTGTTTTAAATAGCATTTTACAGCTGTCTCATAACTCATAATAGTTAATTACGCAAATAAATATAATTGATAAAAAATCCTTCAAATTATTCTAAAATATATAAAAATGTACGTAACACGAACTTGAAATGTCGGTTTGCCTTCAGTGTAAAGTGTAAATAATTGCCATATATGGAATATCTCGTAATTACTCGCAATTACGTACAGAATTCCATATAGTTTTTTTTATCAAAGGTTGAACAGACCTCGGATTTCATATGGCAAATACGATTAAAAATATTGCCATATTTCATTACCGATTATATTAATCATCTATTGCATGCCAGTGAGGCAAATCGGAAATAAATGATATTTCACCGTGAGTAATTTCTACCCATATTTTAACCGAATTACACACGATTGAAAATGTTTAGTTATTATAGCTCTATTTGTTAATAAATCCTTTTCATATAAAAATTCATTAATGCAATCCCTAGAATAATTATCATTTCATTTCTATCTTAATCCTCGAAGAAGAATTATGTATATGAACATTGCGAGTTAAAAATACGCTATAAATTATTGTTTTAATTAACTAAATGGGTTTTAATTAATTAGGTGAAGAGAGCTTCGTTTTTTTTTCAGGGCATATAATAATGTGTGATTTTTTCATCAGGAAATGGACTGCTTATAATTGAATGAAAATAATATTTATAGATATTGCAGGTTACAGTCCTTAAATTAATTAACTAATTGTTTCCGCTTTGCGTGCTTTTGGATAATTCGATAGGAAATTATTAATTATGTATTAAAATAGACGTATTTATGGTTCATATGCCAATATAAATGAGAAGCTTTATGAATTTTGAAATCGATGATTTCGTGGGACGGCAGAATTTGTGTTAAAAATTTATAATAATTAATTAATTTAGTATTTTTCTGCCAGTCGTGTTGGTGCTTCTCATTTTTTTTATCCTACTATCACCACGATTTGTAAAAATACATTTCACAGTTCCTCAAATGTGTTAGTTTTTAGTGACTTATTTCCCTTATACGTTGACTATGGGTGTTTGTATCGTTCTTTAGGCATATTTCTGTTGATTATAATGTGGTTTTTAAGTAATATTTTTTAATTCCCAAAATCAAAAAATCAAAAATGAAGTAGTAATTGTAGCAATATGACTGTATAAGTTGCGTGCTTACTGAGCTGAACACTATGCAATAATATTTGATAGTTTTGTATACAAAATAATAACATCACTGAGCGATCTTAGTTCCAAATTCAGCCGACAGAAGACTTATATCGTTATATGTCATTATATAATAAGAGTTAATCCTGAATGAGATTTTTTATTGAATATACTGTATTTTTTAAATGCACTTACATACATACATATTAAATATCCATTTTTAACACTTATCATTTGTCAAAGTTGAGGGAATTTTGTATGCATATACGAAATAGCAAGGCTCTTATTATTTAATTTTTACTGCAGTGGATGATGTTTTTCATGTAACGATCTACCGTAAGCTTATCTATTCGACTTTCATCTCTATAATAAATACATGAAATGACCCCGGATGATTTTAAATCCAGGTTTTTTTATTGTTTTTGTATACTTGCAGCTTATTAAAAAAAACTTTTGCAAAAGCTTGCACTCGAGTAAAGGAAACTATTGAATCAAAATAAAGTATATTCCCTCCCGTATTGTTTCCCTTTACCGCATTTTAGCGCTTTCAAAAATAATTCTAGATTCAGAACACATTTGCATTCTCCCTCCTGGCAAATATGCATTGCCACCTGTGTTCCTATAGGATTTGCGTGCTTGAAAAAACATTATATTTCCCACTAGGACGCACGTGTTACCTGATATTTACTAACCTTTATACTAGTTTAATCTTATTTCATTAACGATAGAAAGTATTCACCGTCACAGTAGGGTTGGTAAGATTTTTTTTAATAAGAACATCGAACTTTTCTTTAAGAATTTCGAGACTTTGAGAAAATTTATCGAGTCTTTCTGTTCTCGCCGGAGCGGTTTTCGTATCATAATAAATTGTACGTGGACGTCAAAAGTTTTAGATGTGAGAACAAAACAGCCATAAATAAAATTATTGGCCTCGTATCGTCAGAACTTTACTGGCTGTGCGTTAAAAATCATTCGGTGCGAGGATTGCATTATTGTTCTACTACAATCTCTATCTAAGGTTTTATTTCATTTTGTTCTGTATATACCTTTGATTCTAGGCTTGACTTTTTAGAATTTTGTAATATATATAATACTACTAAATCTTATGCCCAACAGTTACGTTTTCTCACACTCTAAAATATTTATTGTCAATAAACAGTATTATTAAACCTGCTTTTCTAAATTGTAACGTATTCAATAATTTTAATGTAGGATTTAAAAAAAATCTCACTGATTTTATACTCTTTAACGAAGAACAAGTGAATATGTAATGTCTCCCATATAGTTTGATTTTAAATTAACTAACTCAATGTATTGGGAAAATGTCCGTGTAATCGTGTAAACGGGTGAGTGTATGTATTCATTTTGTTTTCCCTGTTTGCGTGACGTCTTTTTATTCGCAATCCCCCTGTGTTGCTCTCCTTACAAATTCTGCGCTCCCGATTAGTTGGTAAAATTCGTGTCTAGAATGGTTTTCTTCTTTCTTCTCGTCTTACGCTGCTTGGTATGTACTTGCTCGCTTGCGCCTTGCGAGAGGAAACTAAATAAAATGCCCCAGAGACACACCGAGGGATGGATGTGCCGGCGGTGTTTTAGATTGGTACCTGGTCAATGCTGAATATCTAATAAAATAATGAAATTCAATTATATCACGATACTTTCATGGTATATCCTTATTTCTCATGTTTTTTTAACGAATATATTCACGAATAGATTCACGACTTATGAGTTTTGGTAATTTTACAATAAGTACGAAAAATCATTCAAAATATAAAGAACATTTCAGAGGGACTAACTGTAAACGTCAGGTGCGAAAAATCATCCTCGAGGATAGCATACTCATTGTTGCCGAAGAAATGATTTCGGCCCGCCCATCATAGATACAATGTCCACTGACAACGTGGGTAATTATCGTCTGCAGTTGTATGTAGCCTTTATACATTCAAACGATGATTATAGCAATAATATACATTATTTGCTACTGATCTATATATTTGGATTAATAAGTAATGAAAACAAACATGACATATCAAACCGCAAAACTAACTAGTGTATTGTTATTGTTTGTGATTTGGTTGATATGTTTTTTTTTTACTAATACGTGATGTTTATTTAATCAGTTGGAATTGTGTCCATATTACAAGTCAAGAAAATGTTGGTGACTATTTCTTGTATTCATTTATTTAACGGGACGTACACAAATTTAATCATATCATGGTTTAATTTACATTAAATTGGTAGAATTTTAGAAGCAATTTCATTTGTTAATCAATGTGATCGATAGGTTCTTTCTCTGGTATAAAAACATAATTTTATAATAATATTCCGCGAAATAGCTATCGTCAATACTTTTTTGTCAGTAAAATTTGATTGTTATTATAATGCGGCTACCGCGTCAATAAGTACTCAATTTTAACCTTTAAAGAATATTGCTTTTAAATCCACAGTTTTTGTGCTAGTAAAGTTATTCGTTATCTAAACATTTAAATGCGGATGCAACAAAAATCATCTCGTGAATCATATGTACTTTTCTGTTATTCTAAAGGCCCTTTGCTGAAGAAAAGGAATGTGACTTGACTATTTAATGTTATTTATTATATTAGCCATTGAGAGGTGAAATGAGCCAACTGTCGTTTTAGAAAAAAATGAGTTAGATGCGTACCGGATTCCGCATATTTTATATTATTATAAAAGCGACATCAGTTAAGTAAATATAAACTGGAATATTTTATTCTTAAAATAAACATGTGCATATAGCTATCTTAGTATAGTTGTGAATAGTTTGAATGGGCACATTCACCATTTGTCACTTGGTTCACTTCTCTTTTCATGGTTAATGTTTGTGTATCTAAATGGCCTGTTTTGATTTTCCGATTTATTTAGTTTGAAATTTTACATCATGCTTTATTCCTTACGCAGTATATTTTTATTACTTCAGAAATTACAAACTGGCAATATTAATAAATTAAACCGCGCGGCCATAGCCTTAATTCGTTTCTGAAATACCAAGGGTCCACATGTAAAATGTATGGGGCGCGCGGGTCTGAACATTGCGTCTGAACCTTTTCCGCCGGGTTTTCCGGGTCGTATTTTATTTTTCCTATACACCTATTCAGCGCATGGGAGCTTCGGCGAATCGTATATGCTCTAATTTGTTTCAGTAACGCGAAATGTCAATTTAAAACAATGTGTAGGCTAGGCTAGGCTGGTAGGCCGAACATTTAACGCATTTTTCACGAATTTAACGGATTAGAACTAACCTCGTATGTTTTTCACGCATTCCTTATTTTTTACATTTTAAAAATTGTCTATTAGAATTGGTCTCTTATCACCCAAGCCACTTTCCACGTAATTTGATAAAAACACGCTTGTAAACCACTAATTTAAATACAGTTTTATATATAAGAATTCACATCTGTCGTCAAATATTTCCAAACATTAATTTGAACGTTGCTTACAATTACACATCGAAATGCATTAAAAAAATGCTCATTGTTTTACTCTCGAGACACTTGATAGAGATTTTATCAATGCAAATTACAGTTTACAATAGTTTTTTTTTTTAATTTTCGTCTTTTGTTGCATTGAAGTATTTTTTTCATTATTATCGCACAACATTTTGGCATTTTAAAAAATTACGACATCTTTTCAAACATATGATATTTATTTTTTAATGATCTAAATTTTAGTATCATCAGTTTTTAATACCAATAACATCTGCCGTATTTTTATTTTAATAAATTTGCTCTTTCTTATAATATGAGCTCGTCGTTGAGCTGTTGAAACCTTAGATTTGTGACAATTTTGTGAAAACGGTATTTTTTCATTATTTCTTCATCAAAAACCGCATAATTTAGTAAAACCTCCAAAGTTCCTTATAGCACGTAAATTAAAATATATTTGAAAAAAGAAACCTCTGATGTAATATGTTTTTTCACATTCCTGTAAAGTTTCAATGTTTTATCATTGAGGGTTTTAACAGCTTAACGGCGATATATGTCTTTGATATCGCGTCCGCAACCCATCTTTCGTGGATTTAGGTCAATTCTTCCATGTCCGTTGTAGGCATTTTTGTTTGTATCACAATGAATACATTATACAGAGTACGGCAGTGTCGTTTTCCGTCGCTTTTATTGTCTTCTTTTCTACGGACACTACTTTATTCGCGATACTTTTTCACTGACAATCCGAAATATCGCATCCATATTTTATCTCTTCGAAGGAATGCGACGAAGTATTTGACCATTAAAGTGAAGTAAATCCACTACCCTTGGCACGCTGATGGTAAATTTATTTCGTGTTGTAATCTTAGGGATCAATAGCGAACAGAGAGCGAGAAATGATGTATAACCAACGATTAATGATGATAAACATAAAGATATGCAGGCTCATTTTTAGACTTTGGAATTGAGATCAGCTGCTATATTCAAAGTAATGGATATTCCACGTGCTAAAAATATGTATAAAATACCTTTACGTTTCATTGGTTGAGTGCATGAAACTCAATAGTGTGGAGAGGTTGATTTATTCTGGCAAAGTTTGACTGCTAACTGTTTGCTAAATCCATTGATCCAACAATTAAACAATTGCAATTCTTTTTCCACTAATTTATAAATTTCATTAGTTTAGTCTAGTATTATGCAATTTGAAATATCGTCGTTCAGCTATTTCAATCTTCGGTCTGAAAATTTACTCATAACGATATTTTTGCATTTTATGTCTCTACATATTATACCATAAAGTTTGGTAAAGCCTCCAATGTTCCTTATAGCACCTAAAATAAAATGTAATAAAAAAAATAGAAACTTCTGATTTTGTATTATGAGACGCAGTTTTTTCACTCTCCTGTAAAATATAAATTTATATGTCTCGATTTTTTTGCAGATCTATACAATTCAATCGCTTTCATGAAATCTTGAAACTTCCGTTTTTTAAATATCCATTTAACGAATTGCAAATACTAGCTTTGCTATGAAGCCATATTAATTTTCTTGTTTACACGCCAGGTAAATAGTTCAGAGAAAACCTAGACGTTTTTCTTGTTAATCCCGCCGCAGTGATTCAGCGGGAAATAAGTTTTCCGGGCGCGAGTAAATAATCCGCAAGAGCCTACATTACGTGCATCCCTTAGCGCCAACCCTACTCTACTAAATTACACCTGAAATGTGTTTAGCCCTTCAGGGCCTCAGAGGAGAGGTTTCATTTCCATGCTGTTTTTTTTATTCCTTGGTCTCCTCCACCTCGTCGCTGCATATTCTACAAATTCAAAGTGATGCTTATATCTTACGGTTTTTAGTTTAAAGATTATGCACATTCCACTGAAATTCGTCTCTAGAGTGTATAACTTTGTAATATATCTAATCTAGATTTTTATTTCTTCAAAGTTGACTCGTGTTTTTATGAGATTCGACATTGTTGCAATTCACGGTGCATACTTGCATTTTGTTCCTTAATGAAAGTGAACACTGACGTTGGCGAACTATTATTTTACTTAGCATTATTTTTCTCGATTCGTACGAGTATAAAAAAGAACTCTAGACAAACCATTACATCATGTCCATATTCTACATTAAACATTTCCGAAATAAATCAAGTTTCTCGTGATGTGTTTGATATAATTTATTTACTGACGTTTTTATTGTTTCTGGAACAAGTTTAGATTAATTCGCGCCACTACAATATACTCGATAGTTTTGCTATCCACATTTGCAAAACGTCTTTGGCCAATAAATACTGCAGATTCTAACATTGTTAGCTGGAAATGTTACATCTAAATATAATTATAATAATTTTACATTATGATATCTAATTAACTTTATCACAAAGATTTATCCATTTTAACATTGATAATGTTACAAATCTCTAAACTCTTCTATGATCTAGTATACTTAAGTGTATTATGCAATACATCGTGCTGTAGTGCAGACAGTCATAACCACTCACGACTATGAATAAAAAAATATTGAAGTTATTTCCTTTGTATTCTATTGTCAATAATATTAATCAGATTGTATTCCATATTGTTTCATCTTTCATGGCTGATCTGAATACATAAGTACGCTTTGTGATTGCTCGATCACCATCGCGCTCCTTCGTACTTGGGTGCTCCTGACTGTATTGTATCGAATGACGCCGTAAGGTCGACCAATTTGGCTGCAATTTATTTATCGTATGTATATTATTCCATTATTGCGATGTATTGAATCTATAAAGTGGTTATCTATTGAAAGCTGTTTTGTAGAGCGAATATTTTATGCATTATATATTTCAAGATTTATCTAATTGTAGACGGTAATATGCCATTGTAATTTTGTTTGGTGATTATTTAAATAATGCGACAATGTTGAATGAAACAAATATAATCAATCACTGAGAGATATAAATTATTTATTTGGCAAACAGTTCATTCAACCAAGGATAGAAACAATGTATGCTAAAAACGAATCTATGTTTGTTCGTTGCAAAATTTTTGCCGTGGTTGACGGATCATAAGGAAAGAGAAGGCGGTTAGGCCCACAATGCAACTGAAATGACAAATACTTTCTTCCATCAATTGCGTTTGCTTGCTACAACGTTTTCGTCATTTCTCAATGTTTATAATTTGCATTTATTTACCCCAGAATGTTTATAACGTGAATCCCAGGTAAAAAATATACCGCCCTTTAGTCTGATGCGTCATGAAATTTCACAAACGTAATTAATTTGTGTATTATATTTAGTGCAGAATAGCGTGTTTTCAAATAAGTGACTCCACTGTAATGACGTCATATTCGACCTGAAAAGGTGTGGAAATGTTTACCATTCAATTCAAGGAATGACCATACAGTGGGCGTGCGAAATATCCGCAAATTGTTTCAAATTTTGGATACATAATTTTTCGTTTTACGGCCAAGGCAGCTTAGTACCTTCCACGTTACTTGAACGATAAAACAATGGAAGGATTTTATATAACATTTACGTTATTATCTGTGATTATAGTGAAAAATTATTAGAACATTTCATGACGGTTTTATTCTTATTACCGGTTTTTATAGTGTTATAAAAATATTTCACTTACACCCGTAATATTTTTATTGAGTATAACATTAAACGAGACTCGTTTCTTTATTAAATTTCAAATTTATTATTTAATCAATTTTTTGTTATTGTCGTAGATTACTGATTATTTACTAGTTTCCTTGATTTCAGAATACAATTTTATGATACCTATTTAACATTCTATAAATATTTAGTACTAAAAATAAACCTTTGTACTACATGTGCGTGTGTCGAGCTGTATTAGAGAAACAAATACGTATAGTAAAATGTATCCTTTCAAATTAAAAAAAAATGGTATACGTTTATTCAAAAAAAATTCAAAAACATAATTACACCTGAAATAACAATCGATTGATTGATGGAAATTGTTGGCCCTACAGAGTGTGAAAATATCCGCTCCGAAAATCAAGCACGTGGATCTCCGCAATGCGAAGACATCTCTTGACAGTTTATTTTTTCTCGAGAATTTGTTATCAAACAATTGATCAAAATAATAATGAAAATAGCGTAGTTATAAGTAATTTTAATTCACAGGAAGAAAAAATATTGCCTTGATTTTCTATTAATAAATTGTTTAGTGTTATAAGTTTGCTATCTTTGATTCACCATTTATAATTTAAATTATACGCTGGCTATTTAATGAGTACCAAAATTTTTGTTACTTTAGTAACTTGCCAAAAGTATAGCATCGCAAGATACTTCACATTTTAATTAATATGAAAAATCGCATTACGAATAAAAATTCAGTGAAAACCATTCAGAGAAGTTTAAGCTTTTACATAACGTTTTTATTGTTTAACAAAAATGTTAAGTAATTGCCATTTTTGTTTTTTGATTACGATCGTTGATTGTGCTAGAATTAAATTTACGAGACGGTTTCGTTCATAGACATTTTTTTTACAACCAACGACCATCAAGGTAACTTATGTTGTATTAATCTATGTTTAGCGCAAGATGTAAAAACCTGTATACTCATTCTGTACAATTGAAGTCTGCCTTGACGCTGCTATGTCCAGTGAAACGTAACTTGTTTTTATTTATACTTTATAATATGATCTTGCTTAATAGTTCACTTAATAATATTTTTTCGATTGATTTGATTTTTCAAGTCAATATCAAGGTGGCTAAACCGATGCATAAGATATCAACGAGTTCAACGAATCGTCGCGTTGACCGTGATTTGCGATTTATAAAAAGTCTCATTGCAGGATCGATTTACAACGTGTTTTTTTTTCTACATCGGAAGTATTTATCATATCTGTCTAAATAATTATGATTATATATTCCAAGTAAATCTAGTTGTAATAAAATGCTATTAAAAATAATTTAACTACTAGGAATATGTTAAATATATATATCGTATGCCACTCAACAAAGGCCAAAAGCGACCGCACACTAAGCTTTGAGAACGGATGCATACTGGGGATACGGTGGAATGACTTCGTTTTTGCATCGAGTACATACAAGATAACGCACAATGCAGCCACTCATTACTAAAAGAGAGAAACTGCAACTTTGGACCTGGTCCTACCACAAATTGTAGACGTCCCAAGAGAGTCTTAACTTTATCTGTCTATTCTTCAAGCTTACTGGTTTTAGACGTTTGGAAGGCCGAAAATAATATCTGCAAAATATATTATACGGAGTTACGAGATAAGAGGCATGATTTGGGAAGTCGCAAGAATACTGGCGGGTGATGAGGATTCTTGGAAACAGTATGTGGCGTTCATATACTCCACTTGGAGAGAGTAAATGGAGATAAAAGTATACGTGGCACATTGAGAATAGTTTCTGTATTTCTTATGAGTATATAGAAGAAAATTTGTTAACTATCTACTGTCCTTTCATTTTTAATAGTCGCTGAAAAAAGCGTATTTTTACCTATGAATTTGTTTGTATTAGTCATAGTAAAATATAGTAGATTGAAAATGTTTATAGCATAATTTTTCCGTTATATATACGGTGTTTTAATTAGAATATACCTTCGTTATTTTGAATTAACTTTGTTATATCGAACCTTTACCGAGCGTACTAGACAGCGAAATTGTTAAAATCATTTGATTGAGAACCTGAGCCATTTTCACTGACGCGATATTCATTCCAGGTTCAGGGGGGAGCCGTGAAGGGGCGCACTAATTTTCCATTTAGCCGACCCGTTAGCTAAATTAATATTTTGATGCGCCCGCCCCATCCCATCTTGCACCGCGTGGAATAGGTGTGTTCTTAATTTACAGCCCTCCGACTAACTATGTACAAGGTGTTCGTGCCAATACGAGAACTTTGCATGTTCACGGGGAGTTTTTTTTCGAGCGAGATTCAGTCTTGTTTTAATAAATTACTAAGGGAATTTTCCATTGACAAGAGAAAGCATTTTATTTGTATATTCTAACAACTAATAATATATAGAGCATTTGGGCTCATTACGTTTAAAAAAGGACACATCCAAGTTTGCAATTCATTTGCTTACAGATAATCATGGGTTTGATGTAGATACCGGAATTAAGCTATAACACACATATTAATACAGGGGAACACAAACTGTTATATCAAGAAATTTTGGAGATCAAT
>JAGVSQ010009203.1:0-13792 GCA_022683975.1 Rhyacophila evoluta | reverse complement strand
TTTACCCTGAATTAATATTCGTTTTGGTACTTTTTTGATCCCTAACAACTGGCCTGTATTTAAAAACTTCAAAATAGTTTTTAAGTAGGATAGATTTAAGTTTTTTATTAGATGTTAGAATATAAACGTTAATGGGATGTGCATTAATTTAAATTAAAATATATTCAGTTTAATCGATGTCTGTCTTTTTAGTATTTACATTTAGAACATTTACCAACTTTACTTTTGATATTTTGACACTTTATTTCAGGTATTTCAACCATCTGTTGGACCTATCAGACTATCCACCCCGGTTACAAGTCTTAACTATTTTATTTTTTTTCGATTTTAAGGCTAGCGGCGTTATAAAGTTTATTATTGTTATTTTAACTAAAATATATTCTTTCAATTTATTACTATATATTATACATCGTTTCTTTTTTAAATTTAGCACACTCAGGTTTTATATTAAACTTTGAATAAGAACCAGAATAGTCAACAAGTAACATGAAAAATCGATATTTTTTTTTGTTATCTACAAAAATATTACAAAGACTGGAATTGTTTCACGTCGCCTTATCGGAGAGCGAAAAATTTTTATCGGCTTCGCGGAAGTATTCAAATTTTTGAACCAAAAAAAAACTCAGTCCCGAAAAATTCTAATGTAGCAAAAAAAAAACTTTAATCTTCCCGTCGGCGACTCTTTCACTTTTACAATTAAACTAAGTTTAAAAGGATATTATTGGATTATGCTGTCATGGCGCTTTGAAGGACCTACGCGACAAGATAAAAGTGAGGCTTAATAAAAATGCTTCAGGAATTTTTTCTCTTTCAGTTTTCAGTTTCAGCTTAAAATAGACGTATTCCGAATCGCGACAAAGTTTTTCGATTGAGAAGTAAATGTCACAAAATGTGGCTCTTCATAAAAATGTCAACATACATAAAACATCTTCATTTTTTTAGATATTACTTTTACCATCTAAAAGTTAGGCCTTAAGTTAGTGCTCTAGATTATATGTTTAAATTTTACAGATAGACAAAGTTATTGAACATTCAAAAATACAGGACTGGAAACCAAACGGAATGAATGTAGTTACAAACTTATTTCCTATCAATCTATAATTAAAATATCACAATAGTCTACTCGCATTTTTACTTATATTCACTTCATTATCGAATTCAGTTTTAAACTATTATCAAAAATATATTCCTCATTCAGAATTTTTTTTCGATTCAGCCATAAATAAAGTTAATCATTAGTTATTAATTATTCGTAAATCATCAAAATACAGAAGAGTTTTTTTTTTTTAAATATCTTAGACTATAAGACATGGAGAGTTGTATATAAAAGCATTTACTATAGTTTTTTATGTGTACCATATCCACTCTGAAAGTGAATCATATGGATCTACAGAGTGTGAAGATTTCCGTAGGAGTATATCGATCTCCGCAGTGTGGAGCCATGTACTATATTATTATTAACGTAATGGGAATCCAGTCCTTCATTTTAATATTTTTAAAACAGTAGATGTGAGAATTAAACTCACATTTCCCAGATTCAAGGCGCACACACTAACTTCTGTGCTACCGTGGCGAATAATCACAGTAGCTCAATAATCAAGATTTATATTTTAAAAATCATAATTTAGTAGAAATATTTTTCCTGTTACGTTACTAACTATTAGGACTATAACTGCCTTTCAAAATATTTGATTTATTTTTATTGATTTTTAATACTTAATGCTTTACATCTCTTAAGTTTAAAATTATATTTTTTATTTCAAATCTTATTTTATAATCGTAAAATTATAATTTTTTTCACTATTTATCTATTTTCGAGATAATATACAAAAATAATTAACACACAATTATGTGGCCTTAATTTTTCGATTTTTTAATTAGTCTTAATCATTTTTTCAATAAACTATACCTGTATATTATAGCATTATATACTGTATCAAGCTCTCAATGGTTTTGTAAATATTTATACTGTTCATTTGTGTAGTAATTTATAACGCTTATCAACCAACATGGATATATTACGAAACTACCTATTATTTATGATTGAATTCATAACAATTCTTATAAATAATTAAAAGTGACTTCACTTTTAAGAACAATTATAACTCAATTTGTAACTAGACAATTTACAAGTTTGTTTAGTATAAGTACTCTTCGATACACTCAAAAAGTAAGCACCATTATTGTAACCTAGCACCATTAACATCTCAATGTATTTTAAGCCACTACGTCTCTTCAGCTCAGATCATATTAAACGCAAAACCACGATAACCTATACAAACACCTGTCAATCATAGCATGCTTAAAATTAAGTTTGTCAACCCTCACCCTGACGGCGTTATAAGGCTACGAGTTTTGACACGACGAAAGCTTAGCGATGACTTGGCACTTAACACGTTTATCGTCCCATTCAAAGTTCCATCGAAGCTTCTATTGAGCTTAAAGCATCAATCCATTAATGTTGTTCTCATCATATTTCATTACGTTTTGACGTTATTTGAATATATTACCTACTTATTAGTAGCGCCATTATTTTAGACTTACCTTCACAATGATTTCCGTGATTTTACACAGTATGTGTTCATAATAAAATATATAATTTACTAAACATTAAGTTGTTGGCCAACAAAACCTATCATTACTTTATAAAATATAGTTTTAAACTGTTATTTTTTTTCATTTTTTATAATCATATCATCTGTATGGCATGTAATACATCTTTATAATATGAATATTTATTTTGACTTATTCTTTTTGATATCGATAGTTGACAACATATTATGGAAGCCATTAAATACTGATTTTCTACAATATAATACGTGTAAAATAATATCATTTTGTTTTTACAGGACTTAAACTTGTAACCAAAGGTGCTAAACAATTTAAGCCTACACGTATACACTAGGTTTTTTAAGCTTTTTCGTACCGCAGACTTCAAACTTTTTATATAATTATGTAAAAAACGGGAAATTCCAAAGAAGATTCGATGAGATCATTCTGCGAGAAAAAGAATATTAACATTTTTACGACCTCCCACGGAAGACCTGTGGCCTCTTAGGAGGCCACGACCCACGGTTTGGGAATCTCTGTACTAGGATATCAAAAAAAATCACAATTCGTTAGGTAAAATTTTATTTTCTAAAATTCTCAGAAATGTGCGTAGCTGCTTCTACTAATACTGACCTAAATATATGAAACCTACAAGATATTACAGTGATAAAAATAAAATAATGTAATAAATAAAATGTGAAATTTACTCAAATTTAGTTTGCATAAAAGTATACCGTCGATTGACTTATGAATTAACAACTGGCCATTTACAAATATTTTATATATTATTGTTCTGTAAATAGATAATTTACGTTAGGGCAAAAACGATTTGTATAATCAATTTATATTGAATTAAAATAATAAACCTTCAAACATTATTTTTAAAAAATAAATTGAGAAATATTTTTTACATTGGAAATATTATACTAAACATAATATAACATCAATAGAAATTACAAATTTTAAGTCTAATGAAAACGTGTGAAAATCTATATAAATTTCAACATTCGTTTTACATATAATATGATTACTTAGTACCAATTGTATGTTTTACTGACATCAAAAAATATTAATTCAACTAAATAAAATTTAATTTACAAAGTTCTTTTTTCTCCGCTGTCACTGGAAGTCCCGCTAAATGCATGGGTTGTGATTAATAATTTCAACCATACTTCAGTACTTCATTTCGCGTTTAATGCTGCTTCCCCCTTTTTTCCTTAATTCACCCTCCACGTCACTGCCTGACGAAATCAGCTGACTCTCCGCTGCTATTATCACTACGTAGGTACCACCTTACAAAAGCTCTTTCAAACCTTGTTCACGTAATTATACGCCATTTACGTGATTATTTACTTCAAGATGATAATTCTTAAAACGGAAATTTATTTTCCACCAGTTAATATCTAAATATTATAATAAAATAATTATATTTAACGATTAAGAACCACATTGTAAAGATATTTTTATGATAGCTTGTCTTGATAACGGTAAAATAATCAACGCACCTGCGAGATTAAATTAAAACAACTTAGTTTTGTGAAGTGAAAACTGTTTTTTAATAAAAAAAACTTTTTATAACAACATACTCAGTGGAAATTTAGTGGGGTAGTCCGAAAGTTAACTTATTCTACTAAACAAAAACGAACAAGATTTTAAACAAGTATTTTTGAATACTACAAAGTATGTAAACCAGTAGTAAAAATCAATTCCATAAATATTTGAAAACAAAAATATTCATTAAAAAACATGCCATGTGGTTGTTTTATACAACAAAATTCTTTCTAAAAAAAAATATCGTAGTGAAATAATATCACTTTATAAATAATAATTATAATATAATTTCCATATAAATTAACAAATATCTTTCTATTTAATTAAGAAACGTATACAACTTATCATTGTCCAATCTTATGTTTTTTTGAATATTTGATAACAAGTTTTTGTCAATCTATGCTGTAGCCATAAATCATATAAAATAAAAAAAAACGTATAAGAGATACATATTTTATATGAATGTTTCATATTATTAATATGTATCATATTTCTAAAATTTAGTATAGTGTAAGTCTAAAAAATAAAAGAAATAAAATTTGTTTCTGGTCAAAAAATGGATCCTACATTCATCATATTCATTTACTTTCTTACACTAAAAAAGATTTAGTAGATAATTGACTTATTTTATTTGGTTGAACTTGAAAGTTTTCTTTTTGTTTATATAATGACTGTACATGAGTGCTTTTAAAGTCTAATAAATTATTGATATTAAAATTGGTAAATAATTATAACCGATTGTTTAACACTATTTTTTAAAATTAGGATACCATACCTATGTTCTACGCCTCTACGCAAGAGTAAAGCTTTCAGAGTTTTTCTCTGGCGCTTGATCACTCGACAATAATAATTATAGCTGATGACTACGCACGTTTTAGTCGTAGGCTTTTACTCGTAGCAGGCTTTTGGGGGCAATAGCATCACAACAGCTATTTAGTCCAAACTGGTAATGCGGAGGTTTTGTGTAACTTTTCCTGAAAATATTATTTGTTTGACAATATGTTCATACCTACATATATAGTTTGTGATTACTTTGGGTAAATATTTAATCATAAGTTCTGAAATGTAATGTAACTTTTAATATGTTGCCTACAACCTGGGCCTTGTGGTAGAGTTCCTTAGTATAATTCAAGTCTTTAAAATGCCGCCCCACACGGACCAAAAATATTTTTCACTTCCTTCCAAAAATCTCACATTATCTTTCTATATTTCAACTTTCCTACATTTTTTGTTTGTAATTTATACTTTCGGACGTAATAGACCATGTAATTTTTAAAATTTCGTGCCTCTTCAGATAATTACGCCACCTCACATTAAATATATTAAATATTAATTTTAGCCCTCCACATGTTTCGTGCGTTTGTAACATTTGTATTGATTTCGGTACTTTTGCCGCCCTTTACGCGATGCCGCCTGATGCAACCGCGTATCTGCTTCATAGTACGACACGACTCTGGCATATGGTATGACTTTCAAATAAGCAATACAATAATTGTTATAGTCTAAGCTAGCGTTTTAATAATATATAAGTTGTCATTAAAAACATTAAGCAACAAGATAATATTGTTGCCTTCTTGTGCACTTTTGAGTTTTTCACTTCACTGATAATTAATGATAAACGCGTTCAAAAAAGGTTGGTCATTTCTGAATTGATGGCTAATTTCTGCAACGTGTTATGAAAAAGAGCATCGATTCATAGAAAGCGAAAAAGTTCCCGAAGAACCATTAATAAAATTGGTTTTGAATGGGTAAACTGAGTGTAGCGCGATTTTATGAAAGTGATGTTTGTGTTTTGGAATTCTTTTACGCAGGAATATAATGACTTGCAGCTTTTTTGTTTTATAATACAAGCGTATCACTCATACAACATATCAATGTACTAGTACGCAAATGTGTTAAATGCAAATTGGTGCTATAAAGAATATTTTCAAATGATTTGAAAATAAAAACAATTACACGAATGAATAATATTGAAATTGATGTTCATAATTTAAGTAGTTACATTATTTTATACAATTTTTTTTTATACCATATTTGCTCTCAAAGTGTAGCATATGGATCTACATTGCGTGAAGATATTCTACTCCAAAATTGGAGTATATGGATCTTTACAATGTGAAGGCGTCTTGACAGATTATTTTTCACGAGAATTATTTGTCAAACAATTTCTTAACTCAATGACATTTGGTACTACATTTTTGGATTTTTTAAATCCGACAGGTGTGGGAATCGAACCTGCATTACTGAACCTGGATTGCTAGTTGTGCACACTAACCTCAACGCTAACGGGAAAATAACTATAAATTATTAACTACACGTTAATAGTATGTACAGTAGTTCCGTTGATAAGCTAATATTGATGTAATAATTAAACTGAAAATATATACAACAGTTTATCAACTGTTTCAGTTTAATTACAAAAATAAATACATCAAAATATTCAGCTATGGATTACAAAATCAAAAAACAAAATTTCAATAAAATAATGAAAACGTCATAAATTCATTTGCAATGAATAACTTATTAAATAATTGTATCAAACTAACGAAGAAAACTTGATGAAAGCAAAATGCTGCGTATAAATTTTATGTCAAAATTTAAAAAAATAAATATTATTATAAAAAGTCATATAAAATCTGTTTAAAATTTTTACAAGCCATAAATATAAAACGTTTGACACTCTTGGATGGCTAGGATAAGTTTCAAAACCATTGATGTTGTCATTTCTCTGGTTTCAATGGAATGCTCTAAAATAATCCAAGTTGGATGCTCAAAATCGTACTTGCATTCTCGGTGCCATCCCAAGTCAATACCTGTGGTCGCAAGGATGACCAAGAATCCAGGTGAAGAGGGGTTGGCCGTATCCTTTATAACAGTCACCTTTGATGTTTCCATTTCAAATCCGATCAAGCTTAAAGTTTTTTTAACCATGAAAATTAAGTTTGGTAGAAAAAAATAGTATGTATCATAAATTTATTTACAATCTTGCCATAGTATTCAATAAATAGTGAATATCACTCCACAATATTTGGCAGTATCTAAAACATTAAATGTTTGTCCATTTAATTATTTTTTCTCTACCAAAAATAAAACCGAATACACAGTAGATATATCAACTAAATATTCGAATGAAATCTAAGCTATGAAAATATTTTGAAGCCAATTTCAATTTGAAACTTGTAAAGACATTATAATCATTAATATCTAGAAATGTATTTTAAAGAATTTCTTATTTTAAGCTTTATCCACTCAAAAATTATAGATAGCACAGTCATTTCCACAGTATGAAGACTTATTTTAACAGACTATTATAAATAAGTATAAATTATCAACCACTCACTCGTTGAGCATCGTACTCTTAATATTCCAGCAACATCTGTATATAACAGATATTTAATGTATTCAAATGCATAGATATGTTAATTATAATTATATTTACAGACATAGCAATCAATTTTAAGTTATGTTATTTCCTATGTATATACCGGTTTTTTTTTCTTATTATGGCAGTATATAGTAATATGTATATTTATCAGAATTGATAACAATAACCGAAGTTAGATTATGATATGCGGGTATTTTATGTACCGGTGGGACTTAGGTGACCTCAAAGACAGTTGGGTACTATATATACGATGTACTCAGGTATGACTTGAGAGGATGCAAGGAAGCTGGTAAGTGAATCCTGGAGACGTCATGTGGTGGCCATATGCTCCGCATAGGAAGCGGATATGACAGATAATTTTATATTTTCTGGTTTGATATCGATTAATTATGATAATAATATCCCATTGAAAACATCATACATGATTCTATTATATAGATTCAGTGTATTATGAATATCTTAAATGTACTGTATTGTTCGTCATTTTAAGTAGAAAATTATAAATTTATAATTGAGTAAATAAGGCACCCTTTTCAAAGGAGAATAAAAAAAGTTTCCTGAATTCCTTACAGAATAGACGATGCATTTAAATATCTTGCAATAAAACAAAAAGCTCGAATAAACGGAGGAAGATGGAATCCAAGGGGACAAGGTGTCTTTTGGTAAAATTTTCCATTTGTCTCTTTTAAAACGTCCCCTATCTTGGTACATAGCCGAATCCTTTGATCGGTTTTTCCGTATCTAGTTTTATCGACGAAGAAACGCCTTTCACAAAAGGCAATTGTTCCGGCGCAAGAATAATTAGCGTTGGGTGTGATAATTTTATTTTCAACCCCCTAGCATGAATTTCGTGTCTCTAATTTTGTTTCGTGTAAAATATATTCTTTAGAAATAAATAACTAACCTTACTTTCTTGAGTATCATTATCATACTAAAGTATCCATATATTTATAGCCGGTATACTAAGAGTTTTTCAAACATATACTTATTTTTGTGTTATCAAATCCGCTCTAAATTTCTATTTTAATCTATACAGTATAAAGACACCGGCTCTGAAGTGAAGTATATAGATCTCCGCACTGTAAAAAACATCCTCATAGATTAATTCTCACGAGGTTTGATTGTCAGATAATTACTCAACCCAAAGTTCTGTGTATTCGGATTATTTTTTTTGAATCCTTTTTTTTGGCCACCATAGAGACAAAGAAGTCCGGGGTATAATTATTTAACTAAATAAATACAAGAATTAACCATAAATTATTACGTGCGTTGATGTTTCATGTTATATATTTATAATATAATGCACTTTTTAAAAAGTATTGTAACGTATTGTGTGTCATGTGTCAGTTAAAATTTCAGTGGAAACTTCATACTCGTTCAAGTTATTAAATATTTAAAATACAGAATACTGAATTTTTCCAAATTAGCTTTTGTGAGTCGTGAACATCAACTAATCAGTCAAGTCTTTGAATTTTTGCGCACTGCATTAAAATATATGAGTCTGGTACCATTAATCTCTAGTACTGTGTGATTTATAATCGCGTGAGTTTACGAATTCAGTCACTATGATAATAGTTGCCTGAAAATGCTAATTTTTATTTAATTTACCGTATTTATATATATAAATATATTCAATATTTTTATCAGCCGTTACTCCACGGTGTAAATATATTTAAAAAATTAGTCGCTATATTTTTTTGTAGTTCTGAAAAGTTACGATTATTCAAATATTAAAGCTTTCCAACCGTGTAACTTTTCCGTCAAATAATGAAATAAATAGAGAAGAGCCACTCTCAAAAAGATGTTCATTAAAAGTTTTATTTTAAGTTTTTTAAAGAGCCAAAAAAAATATCCTTAACTAGTAAATATTAAACTTTCTTTCAGTGGGAAAATACTCAACATATAATATACATGGCATTTTAAAACGTAGTAAGAGTATGAAATAAATTTAGTATAATTTTCATTGATATGAATCTGTTTTGCGAATTTTTTTATATATTTATATGATTATACACATTAGAAGTTGTATGGCATTTTTTTTGTTTGTTACTTTTCCATCGCAAAGTTATGAGCATGGCGCCTTCAGGATAATCTATGTGCCACGTAAGGAGACGATATGTCATAAAAAATTACTCATAGCCCCGTCAAAATTGCAGTAATACATAATTCGATTTTTTTGTTTGAGTTACTTTGTGAAGTGTTGTTTTAACACATAAAATGTATTTTTAAAATGTATACAAATTATGAGTTAATGCAAAACTGTGCCAATAATACAAGACATTACAAAAAAATAAACTAAACTTTACGAAGTGATTTAAGCCAACAAATCGAGTTACATGTTCCTGTAATATTGGCGACCATACATTCATAGAGAATGACACTTTTTTGTTGAAGTTATGTCGCCGCATTTAGGATGTATTTGTTTTTATTTAGTCCTAGTATTTAATTTAATACTATCGCAACTCTTTAAAGAATCAATAATAATAATTTGAAATACTAATAAGATTATAAGGGAGATACATTCATATTTTTCGTTATTATTTATAATTATGTAAAATCGATAAAATGAACCAAATTTTTTACAACCATATTACACAAGTAACCATTAGTTTTCGATGGGAACTTTTAGAAATATTTTACTACCTTGTTGGTGTCGTAATTTTAACTTCATAATTTAATATTATTTATTTATATTCTGCGAATGGACACTTAAGTTTTAAGTCTTTTTTATAGCATTGTAAAATTAACATGAAGTATGTATTTCGATTATACCTTAAAAGATATAAATGTCAACAATATTATCCTGAACTAAATATCTTTCAAAATAAATATCAAACGCTTAGTCAAGAAACGAGCTGTTAAACGCAAAGACATTTTAAAGTACTAAAAGTGACATACATAATGTTTTTAATTTTCATCGCATAATATAGATGTATGGACAATGAATGGGTGTTCTTTCAAAAGATTTTTCAAGTTTTGTGTCTGTAAACATATGCTAAGAATCTTTTAAAATGATAAACTGCATAACAACACAGTCTTGCAGAAAATGAAAAAAAGTCTAGTGCTCTCTTATATCATAGAGATAAGCAAAGCAGGGTATTTTGGAGATGAGATACTTAGTGAATAGAACTTTTGAAGCTCACAGTAAAAATAAGACTTCAAGTAACATTAGATGTTTGTGTCTACAGTATAGAAATAACCGGGTGCTCAGTTTGAATTTTTGTCACAAATATTGTTTATTGCAACAATTAGTGGTTGCTTAATCGATCTACAAATTCGAAATTTGTATCTTAAATTTTAATAAGCATTGTAATCATTTTTTTTTTTGATAATTTAATGATTGTTTAAATCGGCAATCTCAAAAATGGATACAGAATAGTAATTATTAATTGATGTAAAGTGACGATACTTTAAAAAAAGAAATAATATAAATTTACCGTATTGCATAATTTTTCTACAAATATCGTTTCAGAAGTGGAACATATGAATCTTCACACTGCAGAAATATCCTTCTTCTTCTTCTTTATTTGCTCCTTAATTTGAGCATTTGAATTCCTTGTCAAGATTCCTTGTCGTCCGTCAGTATTTCCGAGTTAGACAGATCCTCTTAGGTCATACGTGCTTACGTAACTTTACCTAATACATTCTACATATAATATTTGGCGGAGTTCCGGGACGACGAAACCAGTCGGCTTGTAGTATGGTCAGGTCAGATTAAGACTTTTTTGAGAACTCCAGCAATATATGGATGAACTAGGTTTAGAATCACAGCTTTACATTGTTAGATATTCACATAAAGCAAATAATAAAAATGAATTTCCACATTGTGAAACCTTGTCTTGACAATTACGAGTTTAGTTGTCACTTGGTTAATTTGTTTGTTACATTATTATAGAATATTTATCATTATTTTATAAATAAATACAGGTATCTAAATAAATTTAAATATATAAACGTTTATATCTAGCTTATGGCGATATTAAAATACGAGAAAAATGTCTGGGACAAGTAGTTACAAAACATTCAAGTTCTATGGGGAGTGTAGTGTTGATGTCGGAAATGGCGGAAATTCAAGCCGTCAGTCTTTTTATGCTTCATAAAGAGCATTTCCTTTTTTTACACTTGTTTTATTTACAACCTTCGCAGGAAGTGCTTTTACCAATCCACCGCCACAACCTTTCGTATAGGAGCTGAGGGGGTGCCATGGGACGGGATGAATGGATGAAGAACTGACCACTTGCGTCTGGTATGGCCACAGTTGACTTATCTTTAATGGCTTTCGGACATCAAGCATAGAATATTTTTTATTTTTTTTATTTCAGCAATACAGGGTTTGTTAAGAAGTTGATTATATAAAAAAAATAGATATTTGCATTTCATATAAAATCATAAAAATAATTCAAAGCATTTTAAGTAGGCTTTCTTACCCAAAACTCTCATAAATGTCAATAATTTTGACCGCTGATAAAACAAAAATATCATATTAGGCATTTTTTAAATTTCTACAATACATTTATTGTGATGTTTAGGTGTTAAAAGCTTTATTTTTTATTAAATTTCGATAACAATTATCATAATTGAGATTACTTACACTCTAGTACACAAATTATAATAGTTCCTTGAGAAAAAAAAAATATTCTTAAAATCATTTAGATTCCCTATTTTAATGAACATATCGCTAATCCCATCAAACGTATGTATGGTACCTGACATTTTTAATGTAAGGTATGTATATGTAAGGTCTTTAACGCATCGTTTTAATGTGATAAATTATTTAGTTGAACCTTACACCAGCAAGAGAAAATTGTTTATGTTCGAAACAAGTTTGGCAAATTCATTTTTATCAATATTTTATTGGGGTAAATGGAGCTTAATATATACAAGCGTATTACTTATAACAATATTTTGCGACTCAATATAAACTATCATAAATATTTAATATACAATTTATGTTTTCAGTGTTAGTATGTCCGTTTGAAAAGTGTAGTATACGGATCTCTGTTTTGAGAGGTTATTTTTCACAAAAGTTGGTTGTCACCAATTGCTCAATCCAATAAGCAAGCATCCAGTCCCATTTTTTCAGATTTCAAGAATCCAGCAGATGTGGAAAATGAACTCGTATTCTTTGGATGCGAGGCCTCCATTAGGTTAAACAATTATTTGACAAACGATGATAAATGATCTGTCAAGATACCTTCACATTACGGAGATCCATACACTCCACTTTTGGATTGGTTATCTTTATATTGTGTAGATGGATATGCATTGCTTTTGATTATACGCTTTACTTATAGGTACTTTTGGAGCATTTAAAAACAAATATTCTTAAATTCACCATTAATGTCGTATTGTGGAGATATATTCGTTATTTGAAGAATACGTGCTCTTACTACCTAACTAGGCTATATTTTACACGGTATATACGCTTACATACAAAAATATAACATGTAAACAATTAAGTAGTACTTTCGACTTAAAGTATAACCCATACTTTAAATGTTTTTTAGAATAATTAATACACATACTTGTTTTATGTTCCTCTTATATCCCTAAAGAATGTTCATATACTCACAGGAGGTGTCGAAACCCAAAAATGCGTTCGGAGTATTTCAAAAGAGGTGTCCTTTTTGCAGACCAATAAAATACTTTCGTTCCGAATATTTATACCATTCGTCCTCTGAGGGAGTATTTTAGAATAAAGGTTTTTTAAGTGCAGTTTTATAAGTATGCATGGTATTTCGTTCTCACTTTAGTCACCATAAAAAGCTTTTAAAGTTCTTTGGACATCAAAGCACTGAAATGATTTGATTATATTCTGATACTTATTCAATTGAATTGCCATTGAAAATGTTTTCATCTTAAAATATAAGTCATGCTTTTTATTAATCACCTCCGATCGAAAAATTGATCATATAAAGTAGAAAGTTAGTGTGAAAGCTTTATAAATAACCTCCATTTTTTCAAAACAATTGGGTTGCAGCAAATTGCTGAATTCTGAATAATTGATTTTTTTCAAATCCTTATACAGCTGTAGGATTTGAACTTGCAACTCTTACCGTTAAAGCGAACATTTGACAATCGACTGCATGGCTAATAATTATTAAAAAAACATAAATGTAACTTTACTAAATATATTGTCATGGTAGAATTGGTTTGAACCACCATTACATTGTTTCGAGAAAAACGCATTTAAAATATACAGAAAAACAGACGCCCATTGCTCATATCTCAAAAAACAGTCAATATTAATGATTAATATTTTCGACCGATGGTGCTTGATGGAAATTGATTTTAAATTCTAAATTA
>JAGVSQ010009202.1:0-13792 GCA_022683975.1 Rhyacophila evoluta | reverse complement strand
GGTCGCTAACAGTGATCTCACATATGGAAGTTTACCAGTTATAAATAATTTAGAACCTGTATTGAAGGTTAGTTAGTTACTTCTTCACCTGTAAGTCGATTGTAGATATGAATCATGCAACCGTATGGAAATGTACATATCATTTATTACACGTATTTGTACCAATAGTGCGAGTATAATAATATAAATAAATACCTATTATTATAATAAAACCTTGGAAAGTAGATGCTCATATAAATCGAAACTGCGAATGTTTACTCATTTGTATTACAAGAAAAGCTTTATCTTGTTTTAGCTTCATTTTCGTAGTCCAGATGTGAATATATTCAAAATATGTATGGTATCTTAAACACTCTTATCTATAAAAACGATATGATTCTTCAATATAAATGATGACATAAGAATTTCGCTAATTTATCACTTTGGCAAGTATATAACAGTGAAATGTCTTTTAGTGTATGGCCGGCAAATGTTACAACCTTAATATCATCCCATAAATCTAACGCAATTCGTCTTGGATGTAATGGATGCCATATTTCATCTGTCCCATCGCCCGTCGCCCTTCCGCTCGACGGTCTTCTTTGCGTGTGGAGATTCATTACACTCTCATAGCCAACGAACAATGATCGAAATATTATTATATTCGAGTGTCGTTGTTATTAAACGGAATTCAGATATCTGCTTCACGTTTATTTGTTGCGGATAACGAACGAAAGATATGCAGAAGATTAATCACTTCTGTAAAATCCACGATGGCTATTGTTATTAAAATAAATAGGATTGCAATCGTTGCGATAATTCATTCTTATTGTTTATGTGCTGTATTCATGAATAGACTTTGGCGATCGAAAAACCTTTTTGTAAAATATAATGATCATACAAAGAATTTTTGCTGAGGTGATTTTCATTAAACCTACCGGAACATAATAGTACGATATCCTACATGATATTCTATACTTAGTGAATCTGATTAGACACGTTTTATAGTATGATTAAATCCAAATTTATGTTGACAACTACGAATAAATTAAAAAAAAATATTTTTGCAAGATTCATTAAATCAAAACAAGTTTTGCGCTCTGTGCTACCGTACGGTAGTCCATGAGTGGTACGTATGTAAGCTTCAAAAATACCTATGATGTGCGAAGAGAAATGATTTTGAATTTAAAACAATTAAAATACATCTAAAAATCTAAAGTCATTAAATTTGTTTTTTAATATTATATCTAGACCCACATTATACACAGTATAATAGATTACCAATTGGACACGTGTGCAACTGTTAATTATTAATAACACGTGTGAAATTAACGTATTATTAATAAAAAAGAATAAAGATCAAATATACTCCTTATATTAACCCGTGACTTCTCTTTTTTGTAGATCTGTATTATACATATTTATGGTTTTTTATAGATGCTTATGTGCCATGGATGTATATTTTCTCAAACATTAAATTAAATTTTGTGACACATAATGATTTTTCTCCTTAAATTTGGCCCGTAAATATTTTAAATAGTGCCTTAGTATTCATATCAACTTTATAACCACAAAGTAATGAATGGTGTTTCTTAAATTAAAGAAAAATGTAAAGTTTTATTATATTATAAATGCTTTTTAAATTATTAATGTTACGGAACTAATTATTTATTTATAATTAAAGAAAACAATCTGTTATAGATTTCATACTTACGGATTGTCTCACTGTGCGTAGATTTTTTATTTGATTAATGAGTATTTTTAAACAATTATTCCAGTTGGATGCAAAACGATAAAACAAGATACTGTTGTCTAATAATGTTGACGCCAATTGCCATAGTAAAAGTCTTTTTGTAATTTCATTGCTAATAAAACAAAAGAAAATAGCTACTCAGTCGTTCGAAACGAGACGAACTTTTCAATTTCCATTAAACCATTTTACTAGCATTCACTCTTGATTGGCTTCTTTTACGTCATGTTTGAGTCGTGTTGATGACGCTTCAAGGATTCCAGAGTACCGAGCACATTATTATTTGACGTTGATGGCGTCATGCCGACACAATAATTAATGAAGAATCAATAAAGCGGCAGCTTATATAGAATCGCATCAGTAACATTAAACAAAAAATAAGAATTATGGAATGAAGCCAAGAAAAACAATATTACTTTTTATAACATTTTGCTTATCGCTACTTTTATGGATATCATGTGGCACAAAACGTAGTGAAAATACATCATTTCATCAATAATTCAACGTTGCAAATTATGATGGTATACAGAAATCGTAAACAGATTATTGATATATCACGATCGATTGCATCTCAGTGTACGTATTTATGTATAGTTGAGGACTTCGCGTGTGTGTTTTGTATTGAAATACCTTGCTTGTAGGTTGTATTGACTGAATGAACAAAAAAATTAAATAAAATCTTTATTTTCTAATCAAGTCTTTGACCATTTTCTGATTTGAGATTTTATTTAAAATCGTCTCGTTTGTCTAAAGTCATCATTTAAGTATATATAATTAGTTATTATCAATCATTACATTATAATCTCGTAAATATATATTTACAGATTAAAATAGCAACCGGTCTTTATTCGATAAAACCCATTATATAAAAAACTGCGGTAATAGGTAAAAAAATGCATGCCATCATTTCAAAATAATAAAAAAATCCCATTAAACTTCAACAATGTCGATTCAGTATAATAATTACTAGCGATCTCTGACTCTAATTTGAAACAGATAACATTAAAAAATATGACAATAGTACTTTTTGCCCCACTCATATTTATACCAATTAAATAATTTCATTATTTTGTATTAAATTAGTATTTTTTTGTAAAAGAAATCTCCATTAAACCATGTAACATTTCAATTCTTTTGGCACGATGAAAACGTTGTGTGTATACAAAGTCAATACACTATCTAAGTGCGATCTCTTCAAAGGCCAGATTCAATGTACGAGGTTGTAAAATTGGAATTAAGTTACTGACGTATTCTGTCATGTGAATGTATGAATAAAAGCCAAGGCGTCATGCAGTGAAATATCGGGCTGAGCGAAAATATACGTTTACGATAACCGTACGCCCGATGTGGAGCGCCATAATAAAAACAACTTTTTCTATCTATTTCCGTGCCATTGGAAATGGAAGCAAATCCGATTTGATGACTTTATAGCTTGTACTCATAAAAGGCGAACATTCAGCCAACGATACATAAATACGTTATGGTTCAATGAATACCTTTTCAACTTATTGTACGTACATCTGTATTTTGATTTTGTTATGATATTCAACAACACATTTAAAAGTATTTCTTGATTACTTTTTACGGCCTTTTATATACGTAAATTTAAAAACAACTTTATTTTACTTTTCAAATAAATAAATACATTTGACTCTTTTCTGAAGTATTTAAAAACATGCATTCGAAATGAAAATCATGTTTCACTTTTAATGCTTAAAAATTAATCATCGCTATTTCGAAAAATTCAGATCGTTCATCCTCGACGAATAACAAACCGTAATTGAATATCCATTTAAAAGCCTCATAGCAAACTTTTTAATAACTGAAAATTCAACACGATGAAAATCGTTGATGCAATACAAAAGAAAAAAGTTGATTTGAATGAAACCGTTCCAATGAATTGTTTGAATTTTTCTACTTTTTGTGCGAAAATTGACTTTACATGATTGTTGGCTTTTAATTTGTAGATTTCGTGCAAAATAGATACTCATAGACCGTTATAACTATTTGCATTAAAAATGATATAATTACATAGATTTTTAATGAATACGTTACCAAATTTATACTCACTTAGTACATACATTATGAGAATGCTGTAACTGACAAAAAAATGTTTTTTTTGACGGAGCAAATATAATATGCCCAAACCATTAAAAGTAAGATTTTTCATATCGTGTTTAATATGTAAAATACTTGATTATTCAAAAGGCGAATGTTTTGCAAAATACCCAAAAAACTTCTGTGAATAAATTAAGCTGAAAAGCGTAAAGATATTTGAAAAGTTCGATATGTATTAATTTGTCTTCACTCTTATTTACTCTTAATTTACCCGTTCTTGCTATGATTAAGAAAAGGTTTATTTTTTGAACTGAATTTAAGTATGATACTAAACTTTTATAAATAGTTGTTATTGATAAACGTATAAATTGCTCATATCTCTGAATAAATCCAATCCTCAAGTGGCATAAAAAGGCAAAGTGTGTTTTTTTTTAATGGAATGAAAAATATTTTATTTGCATCACATAATCAGATTGATCAACTCATTCATAAAAAACAGCTTCATCTGCTTGTTGCTGTTGATAATGATTATAATGAAAAAGTGTTGATTTTATCTAAAAGTTTGTGGTATTAAAATCATTTTAAATTACTGGAAAGCCACGGGTGGTGA
Source organism: Rhyacophila evoluta (assembly GCA_022683975.1). Taxonomy (NCBI): domain Eukaryota; kingdom Metazoa; phylum Arthropoda; class Insecta; order Trichoptera; family Rhyacophilidae; genus Rhyacophila; species Rhyacophila evoluta. The sequence goes on along the minus strand of JAGVSQ010009202.1, from coordinate 9,395 downwards.
AGTAATAAAGACATTTAAGGTTTTGGGGTATCTAGAATTAAAATCAAGATATTAACTCACCGAAATTAGGGCGCGTGTTTGTGATAGATATAATTTGCATAAAAGTAAGATGAACTTTATTTACGACAGAATTGTGTATATGTGTTTGTATGTGAAAAAGGCTGCGGGGTGTCGGCGCAAAGTGAAATCTTGGAAAAGTTCCAACATATTTTGCAAAAGTATGTGAAAATAGGGTGAATAAAATTGTCTGTACATCGCTAGATAATTTTTAATAATAATACCAACATGAATTAATATTATAATATATTAAATGTAGTAATATAGAGCTTATAAAAATATTAGGCAACAACTTGTTATAATTTTCCTGATTTCTTTTATTGTCTCTCTATCACGAGTAGCAATTGTTTCAAAGTCTTTAATACAAATTATTTCTATTATACGTTTTCTAACTTCTTTTAAAATTCTTATACGACATATTTGGTCTTATTGCTATGGAATAAATATTAAAGCAATATTTTTGACTACGAAATATTCGTGCAATATAAAAATTCCTGAAGCATCTTTATAGTATTTATTTGTAAAGAAAAAGAAAGAATTATTCTAAATGGCACATTTATTAAGGGGTTTGCAGAAAAAACAATGAAACGTAGCACAAAGAAAATCAGACTCTTGGTCACCCTTTATTGAAGAATTTTACATGAACAAAAGATCTCTAAGGGAATGATCGTCAATTAATGAAAATTGAAAAAAGGGGGGTGATACTTTGATAATAAAAAACAAAATTTATTCACATTAAAAATCACCATCAAAACATAAGCATTCATAATTTTTATTTTGTATGAAAATATACCATAAAAGAATTTAAAATGAAATGTTTTTTGATGTTGTATTTGTTCGTGGTAGTCGTTTATGGATACTGAATTTTGGGAGCGAAATCTGGCAAGAAAGCTGGCTTGACAGCGATGCGCATTTTAAAGTATGTCATGGCCACTTTGTAGCCGACTTTTATAACTATTTTGTTTATGTTGAACATAAAGTTAGCCTGTCATATAATAAGCTCACTATTAAAGCTGGCTCCAGTTCATACAGTGGACATTTAAAACACTGCATTTTGGTTTTCTCAATAATTAAATGCTACAATTAGGGTTATAGATCTTCTTCTCTCTGTTGATTTTTAAAAAAATATTGATACAAATAATTTTCCTCTATTAAATGCTAGATTAATATACTAAGATCATACTAAGGACTAATTTCTATTACTTTGAATATTCTTAATATTATAATATATTACGTTAATTCAGCTTTTTTGTGAATATTTCTTGTACAAATACGCTATTATAAAGCTTAAAATACCTTTGTAACCATTAAATTTTTCGTACTATTCCAAATTTTACCGATATTTCGTTACTGGTTAAATTTGTAAATTAAAATTCTTTTTTTTATTTAAATAATTAAATTTGACATTGTTAAAGTATTACAAATCAACAAAAAAACATAGAGATTTAGTAGGTTTCTAGATAAGATAGGTTATGTTGAGAATCATCCTGCTTTATTGCTGTATACTTAAACGGATTCAATTCTGAATCACGCGCATTAGCTCACGGATCGGTCACAATAACAAAAATAGCCCCATAGAGGATATCATAAACAATCACGTCAAACCTTGCTCGATATTGTTAGACGAATAAATTTATTCCCAACAACTTCATCTTATTAGATTTCATTAGTAAGTATTGTATACAAACTGTGCGCTATTTGTGATATTCTATTTATTAAAATTATTAATTATTCGATCAAAAAAGTTAAAACAAAAAAATATAAATATGAATTTATAAAATAGTCGGTATTTTTATATCACTTTATTTATTTCTTCAGGAGTGTTTCAAATGAATTTGATATTCCGTATAAATTGTACAAATAGTGAATTAAGGATGAACGCAAAAATCCTGTTAAACTTTAACATCATCATTCATTTCATTCAAAATTTTCCTTTAGATCGGAAGAATGTAAAAAATTCGAAGCGCGATTCTTTGAATATTTGTGGGCGCCAATCGGCCGGCGTGTTCCGCTCTTCGCTTCCGCCTGCAATATTAAATCACGTACCTTCTTAGGCAACACAAATCCGATATAATTTTTCAACCCGATTTTAACTCGACCCGGGCCTGCATCCAATCACCAGGCTTGTTTGAAATTCATATTATGCAAAAAATCGAATTTGGCTTGAAAAGGTATACAGTTCTCTGCATAAATTGTTACCTTCTATGTTTGTCTTTCTTTCTTATACATGACATATCGGTAACCAAAATAGTATAATAATAAATTAATTTCATTATATGCGATGTTTAGCTGTTCGTTTTTTTATGGTGACATCTAATTGGTGCAATGTATAATAATAACAATACTAAACATCGAATAAAATGACTCACAGTAGAGTAATATTATAAAACTATTAATTTATATCCATAATATAACTATTATATGATATAATATTCAGATTTAATAAGTCTTTTAGATACATATTGATCTTTCTCTGTAGTGAGTCAGTATTTAAGGTTACTGTAGTGTATTTTTATAAATTCAACGATGTTTTTTTTTACTTCATTATTTATTTAAAACTCTTTACACTGCATGACTTCAAATTGACAAAGTAAACGTTTTATTATGAATGTAATACATTTTGTCCAAGTAATGAGATTCTTCGAATTGAAACAATTGGGTGTCAAAATCGATATTCGATAAAAAATCCCTTTTTTCTTAACATCATATAAACAATGAATTTCGCAAGTGAATGGAATGGTTGGTATCTTTGGGTTCCCACAAAGAAAAACGTCTTTTCACTGCGTTCCGACGATGCGATGCCAGCACCGCAAATTCTAATTGAAAATACTTACGACACTTGTGGGGAGAAATCTCCTTTCTGTGGCTTATTGAGAACTTCTCTGGGCACGTTCTCAGCTTTTGCAAACTGTGTTTATTTTTGCCACTCGTAAGAATACTCTTTGTACATGTAAAAGTTAAGGGATAAGAGTGTCTCTCATATGTTCACATTAATTTGAAAAAAAAAATCAGTTTAATCACAAAGGAAAAGGGAAAAATTTATCATTTACTTTAATTATAGTTATATATATGTTTCTCGAATAGATCGATATAGCATTTAGTGGCAGATAGCATTTATAAGTTTGTAAAATAGATTAAGATAACAATAATTGGATATTGCACAGTTTATTAATTTCATTATAATATAATTGTAGTTATTTGTTTTGAAGTCTGTTTTGGTGCCGAAAATCACAGGCTCAAATTCTGGAACTCTGTAAGATGTTTTAAAATCAAAATATATATTTTTATGTTGAATAATTAGCTGATAATAAAGCTATATATATATTTATATACTGTGGAAATGCATATGCTCTATATTCAGATAGACGATGGTTAAAAAATATTTTACTAATTTATAGTCAATAGCTTATTAAAACTACAATCATGCCAATAAACAAATTGGCGGTGCTTTTATGTTTTGGCTGTTATTAGTGTGAATTATTATTCATTCTTATATTTCTATTCGAATAGATTGGAGTGTATTTCTCGTGAGATTGAACGTGGCCTAAGCAATCGAATACTGAATGTATGACCGTGCTTACACGTCAGATGTGTGTCTAAGCATTCGTGTTGTTTTACCAGTAAATTGTCTTGTTTACTACAAATTATATGCCTTAACTATAAAATGAAGAGTCTTTCCTGATATTTAGGTCAAACCAACGTTCGGCAACGGAGCCAAGAATAAAATAATAAATTTATCACTCCACCCCTTGGCATTTGTTATTTCTCATTTCCCTAGTATTGCCATATACACATAAATGTGGATATTAAGTATTATATGTTGCTTAACCCTTGCGTAAATACCTGAACAAATGTTCGCATTCCATCGTCTGCAAAAGGGTCCATCCACCTCCCTCACACCGTATATGGCCATTCCCACATGAATAATCGCAAAATTCTCACAGATATCCGGGAGCAGGTAGGTACACGCTGGAGATGTACGAGTATTTTTTGCTAGCGCTTCCCAAACTATAAGTTAAAGCAGAAAATTTTTACACGATGTTAACATATTTATTACATGTTGCTCTTGATATAATATTAAGCCAATAAATATCCACTGTGAGCTAGAGTACGATTTTTTCATCACAATTTATTGTATGCTATGGCTATGAGTATGATGCACGCGAGATGAGGTTCACGAAAGAGAAATATTGCATGTTTATCATAAGTGTAGAGAAATTCATTTTTTCGTGATGGTAATAAATACCGTAAAAGAATTTTTTGAATTATAATAATTTACCCGATCTCTTCCGATAACTGAGAGGTAAGCTCACACGTTTCAATTCTGGAGGTTGCTGTGGGTGTGTTTACGGAATAATATTATTAAAACACAAAAATATAGCACTGTATTACCAATGTGTTGAGCAATTGGCTAAAAGTATTTTTTTTTAAATATTAAGTCTACATTTAGTGGCGATTCATAAGATGCACGTCTGGATTGGATATCTTCACAGTGTGGGTATTTATATGCTTTATTATTGGAGCAGACACAGTCATTATGAAATAAAATAATAATAATATTAATAATTATAATCCACCATAAAATTAATCAGAGATTTTTTTTATAAAAATTCAACTTTTTATAATATTGAACAACTGCTTTCTGTTCACAAACATATTCATTTATATTGTGTAGCGCGGAACATTGTATTCATGGACAGTAAAGTAAATGTCAGAATATAAATGTGAATTTACCGAACAGAACTTCAAACATACCTTATAGGAATATTTGAATATGAAACATTACCAGATGGAACTATTTCCGATCCCAAACGTACTATAATCACAGTATTAGAAATATTGTATTATCGCTATGGTCAACAGGAAAGATTGCCAACTGAATGGTAATCATAGTGATCTTAATTTATTGACAAGCAAGTTATCACAAGAAGTTTACCCAAATGTGACAGTGTGTACATATTTATATATACAATAACGATGATATTATAATGTACTTTTCATAAGAGCTAGAGGGACTGTTAAGGACGTGTCGAAACAAAATAACAGTGATAATGATTGTTCTTCGATAAAGCTGGCCTGTTAAATGTAAGAAACATCTTTTGTGCAGCCAGAAAGTGTTTATTTAAACCTTTAATATACTGGACAATGATATTTATAATAAACCAAAATACTATGAATGCAACCGACCTTTGGCAGCACTGTTTTACGTCATTAACCGAAAACCACATAAAGTGACATCAGCTTTCGTAGTTTTAACTCTCCGGCATTTCAACTGAAGCGAAAACCTGCGCTTGGCGGTAGTAATAATGCCAGGAAATGCATGAACAAATTTTACAGAATTTCCTACACGGTGTCGCTAGAATTTATTTAAAGCGAGATGCGTCGATTCAGTTACTTCAAATACTCTGTTCAATCCTTTTCGTATAGTGTGTATTGATAGAGGTTACTGAGTGCAGACTAGAGAACTTTTGTGTTGTTCCATATCAAATACACCGTAAATTTAGTTTTGTTTTTAGTGTTATGTCAGCATAATTTCATCTCGTGCCCATACTAACTTAAACTTATTTGCCACATGAATATTAAATTGTAGAACATATGTATACAAGTATTATGATATTTTGAGATGAAATAAAACTTAGTCCTACAGCTTAAAGGACAATTATAAGTGAAAAATAACGAATTTATTCGTAGTATTTATAATTCGTGTACTCTAAAAATTTGTCAAATTTAAAAAATAGAATAAATTGCTGATATCTTCAAGTGATTTAACTTATCTAGTTGACACTGATACCATGCAAATATCAGGTTGTGGACATACATTTATAGTTATAACGCGAAAAAACATATTTGTAAAATTGTCAATGTTATATAACCAGTATTCCAGAATTGTAGAAAATTACTTGAGTGAATTTGTTCGAATAAAGTGAGATGTGACGGTCACAAATAAAAAAGTAATCAGGTCACAGTTTATTAGATCAGATCTTGTTTGATATTCCGATATTAAGTAAGATCTAGATTTAATTTCCGGCCTTAAAATTGTTTTTGCGTAAACTAAGTGGAGAAAAAATACATCATATCTTGGAAACGTTTATATAAACGAACAATCAATTTGATTTGACTTAAATGAAAGAAAAAGCTTTCATGCTTATTCCATCCAAAAACATCAAAGCGAAAAAAAGTGATTTTTCGACGGCGTAAATTTTCATTTCAATTTTAAGTAATTCGTTTGAAAGTCGTCCAATAAAATACCAATTTAAAAATAAAACTCCGATTCAAAAGTGAGATTCCAATTTGAAAAAATTGCAAATGGGGGAACGATTTCTGGATGTGACACGCGTCGATACGATTCATTTGGAAAATTCCTTCCCGCTTTGGACTTTTACATTCTGACGTATCAAAGAAACAGATAACACCAAAGTGCTTTTTTACTGTTCCAACGCTTTGAAACTTCCGACAATTTCAATACGTTGGTGCAGTAGAAACCTGAGAACTTTTTTTACGACCTAACTTTTTTTCAATGACTTACTGGCGACTGGGAATATCTCTTTACTATTATATGATATCAAGTACAAGAAAATAACAAACACTGGATTTAATATATCACTAACATATGTGTTTTATCTCTTTGTTGTACTTAAATGTTTGAATAATTTTCAAATTAGCATAAAACAACCTACATACATAAATATACTATGTAATAAAATAGTAAATATGTACAAATGTTATTCTTACAACCTTTTTTAATACTGAATGATAGTTTAATTGAAGTATTTTTAAATTTATAAATAACTGTCTCTTCGCGATAATATATTATTAATATTGTAATTTGTCTTCCCGGATATCTGAATGGAGATTAACGCGCGCGCCTTACGTCTGGGGAATGCGGGTTCAATCCCCACATATGCTGGATTTTAAAAATCTGAAAATACAAGACCGGATACCCATTGGATTGAAAAAAATTCTGACAACCAATTTTCGTGAAAGATAATTTATCAAGACATATCTTCATATTGGAAGGATCCATACGATCCACTTTCAGAGCGGACATTTTTACACTTTGTTGAGTCATATGTCAACTTACGGAGCGAACATGAAAAATGTTATAATAAAGTCCTGCACGAATAATGTGTTTACTATAATTTGTATTATAATTGAAATTTTGAAATCTTTAGTTAAATATATTAGTAAAGGTGGAAATTGTTCAGTTGAGTACGACATAAACTATATTATTCTATCATCATTCGACTTACACTCTGGGGGTAGAATGTATGGTATATCCATTGTGAAACTACCAAAGTTGAATAAATTAACTCCTACGTTATATAGTATGCGATATTATAATCTACGAGTTTATATGTTTATGCAAAGGAACTAGATTCGTTTGATGTTTTGTGAGTATTTTACATGTGAGGTAATTCATACTGACAAATAATAGATACTCAATAGATAATGAATGTATTATATAGATATTTTTCAAGGCGAATATGACTGCATGGCATTTTTTGTTGGAATCATGAATCACATAATTTCGATTATTAGTGTTTTAAAGTATCACAGAGAAAATGTTCGTATAGCGGCACTTTCCATCTCAGATGAAAGTATTTTTTCAAATTGTCGAACAAGTAAGTCCACACTCCGAAGAAAAGTTTTACGAATTGTGTCGAACGTAAGTAAAGTTATAATAGAAAATAAACGTAAAAGTTTGACGCTTTTGAACATCAATTTTTATGCTTGGCGCTTAAAATGTATACTTAAGATTTTTGGTATTGGCATGATGTTGTAATTTTTAAATTTCTTTTAAAAAAGTTTTCGAATAGCGTTTTCTTTATACTCCTAACTTTGAAGAAACTTCTTTTGTGATGATGGAAAATACAAAATGCGTACCTTCTCGTTAACTACGTGAGAGGTACTTTTGGGAAAAAAGTATTTTTTTTTATTTTGGCTTATGCTGACTTCAAAGCGTATTGTAAAAACTAAAATTCTAGAGAATCTTAAATTTTATACCACGTACATACTACGTCACGCGTAACGTATTAATTTACGTAACACGTAGATATTTTCAACAGTTTCTAACCAGCGACATCATTCATCGACTACAATAGAATGATCGATGGTTACTCATTTTGAAACTGGTAAATGATGCTTTCGATAAATATGAATCTTAAATATTTCTCTCATATTCAACTCTTTTATTATATTTTAATAAAAGATTATAAAGGAGAATTCATAAAATATCTTTTAAGACTTTTTCAAATGGTGGAATCCTACATTTTCAATTTATTCAATTAAATTGAAATCAAAAAAAAAAAATGTATATTTGTATGATGCTCATATACTTACTATCTCTCTTTTCTTTGATATTTTTTTTGTTAAAAGTAGTGACCAAATTAGCATATCAATTAATTATCTACTAAGATACTTTCAAGATTATGAAACATTTATAAGCTCGATTTGATTCGGTTGTTGAAAAAATATTGTGTTTGTGTAGCCAAAAGTCGTAGCCAAAATACGTAGAATAGAACAGTAGATGAAAAAAATAATATTTTTGCAATATCTTGAAAATAGTAAAGTGTATCATTGCGAACTATTACAGCTAATAATTAAAGGTTTTAATCAGTAAGAAGTAGCCATGTTCATAATTCTCCGAGCGAATGTGCTTTAGTTTCATTCCATTTTCTCTTCATTAATCTCAACGAACGTGATGCTCTGGAATAAGATTCCCGTAGGACCACAAAATTCACAAAATGAGCTAAACGCGCCTGTCACTGGTTTTACCTGCATACATGGAACACAGATGTCATCACAGTGCTTTTTTTTTATAAATATAAATCAAATATCCCCACAAAATTGGCCTAGAATTATGAATAAATTTAAAACTAGTCGCAACAACGGAAGATTACAAGAAAACTCGGTTAATAAATTGAGACCTGACAGTGTATACTTTTTTGAAATTTTATGTGCATTCTTTTATAATATTTGCAATGTTTCCAAAAACAAAAAAGAAATCAGCTTACGATTTATAAATGCTTGATTAAAAATTCAGTATACTAAAAAAACAATAATTAATATTTTTATCATTATAAAGGTTGACTAGATATTATAATAGGCGAGTACTATACCCTCTGAGAATATCAAAATATTCTGTAATGTACAATGATATTATAGTTTCAATAATATTAAAATCATTTGATTAATTAATAAAACGGATACATTTTTTTTTATAACATGACGTGACAATAGAGTGCTTTCAAATCAACGTGTTTGAATTGAAAAGAGGTTTTAGTTATAAAAATAAATACGTGGAAAAATTGATTAAAATCTAATTTATTTATTTATTT
>JAGVSQ010009201.1:0-13792 GCA_022683975.1 Rhyacophila evoluta | reverse complement strand
TCGGAGTGGATATCTTCACACTGTGTAGATCCATATGCTTCAAGTTGGGAGCGAAAATAGTATAAAAAAAATATTAGTTAAAAAAATTTATTGAAAAAAATATATTACGTTGTCACTAATATTATCCAATATTCAATATTTTTCAAAGAACTTCATTAAGATGTGAAATTAGTCTGTTAAAATTTGACAATATAACAGATTACATATAATTTATCATTGATAGCTTGATATTCTATGCTTCTTACATCTCTCTCTATTCTAATTTAGTATTTTTCATGTTTCTACGCGAACTATCCGGTTTTTTTTTTTTGATATCATTCAATCACCCAAATTTAGTCATATCACTTAATTTACCATAGATGGGCGCCGTTTATTCCTTCTGCGAGATATTGCAGAATTGTTAAGTTAATTGTTAATTGTTAGAAAAACTTACATTTTTTTTGCAATCCAAAGATAAACTTGTTTGAGATAATTATTCAAAGGATATTTTAAAATGATTTATCAAATGATATTGTCCGAATTCACAATGATGGATTAAAAAAATATTAATAAAATGATATGACTCATATACGTATATAGTTACCGTCTTCCCGGTAGCGTAATTGGTAGCGTGCGCGCCTAGCGATCCGAGGAATGCGGGTTCGATTTTTCCATCTGTCGGATTATAAAAATCCGCAAAATGCAGGAATGGATGCCCGTTGGGTTGAGTAATTGTCTGACAAAGAATTCTCGTAAAATTGAATCTGTCAAGTAGTCTTCACATGGCGGAGATCCATATACTCTTTTTTCAGAGTTGATATCTTCACACTGTGTAAATCCATAAGCCATATGCCATATGTGAGTAAATTAGTATATGTATAATTACCTCTAACACGTAGAACAATAAAAATTTAATTATAGCGTCAGTTTAGTGAATAATTTATAACAAGACAAGAAATTGATTGATTGTGGTATTGAAGCATTCTATTAAATTCTTTTTGTGTATTCCCAAAATAATGTAACGCATACTATACATGTACGTTATGTTCCATGACAACTGCACACATGACATCTGCGCACACATAGAAGTGCTCAGACTAACACAGAAAATAATATTAAGACATTTTATACTTAATTTACATAACTATAGTATAGGTATCATTAAAATAAAAATCTACCCACACTATGATTACGTAAATCAATTATAAAATGTCTTAATATAAATTTCTGTGTTAGTGTGAGCACTTCAATCTGTGCGCAGATGTCATATGAGCACTCATCGTTTGTGCAGTTGTCTGGTTATCGTACGTATAGAAACGTGAATTAAAAATATCAAAACAACATAATTTTATAATAGAATATGATTTTTTCCAAAAATGTATTTACGTGAACGAGGAAAACGCAAGTGAACCTAATAGGTCGTTTTAATTTTCTTTATTTTTTATGTTAGCCATATACAAATTTGTTGAATCGTATAGTTTACAAAATACTTAAAATAGTGTTTAATTTGTTTATCTCATGCTGTGTTTGAAGTTGTCGAATGAAAGAAATATATTAAAAATAGTGGATAATTGGGCTTTTATTTAAGTCGTGTTGATATTATTTGCATCTCAGATTAAGCTATTAATATATTAGTTTTTGCATAAGCGATAGTAATAAGGCAGATTTTTTCAAGCACGCCTCCATTAAATCGTTTTTCTGTACGCATTTTTACAACACCAATTTGTAATAACGATATCTGTAACCGTATTTGGAAATTTAAAAAGATTGAAAAACGATAAGGCTCCCCGAAAATATAATTGACATAATTTGATATTAAATGTTTTATATGGCCTGCTAAAATAAAGAAAAGCAACCCGCTCTAAATGCTTTTCTTGTGTCGTAAAAACTCCTTCATTTTGAGCTAATGACCTCCGCTACATGTAGTAAAAACTACACGGTATTTAAAATGTAGCAAATTTAGACCTAACGCAATTCAAAAAAATATAGTCTACCTAGTAGAGTTCTTGTAAGTCTATCACATTCCGAGAATCTTTTTTTAATATATAAACAATCTCTTAACTACGTTATGTAAAATATTAACCAGTTCATGTTTGAGTAATACATTACTTTATTGAATTCAAATTATGTGATTTATTAAGCTGTATAAATTATCAAGTGTCTTCGGTAGTTGATAGATTCACGTGCGCTGTGGAGATGGAGATGAAGAATTCAATTCCAACAACTTATAAAAAATTCCATATTCTCCACTTTTGAAGATGAACACGCAAAAAAAATTAATTGAATTAAGTATCATTGTTGTGGCCTGATACTGATAATGCATTCGATCCAACGAATCATACCGTGTATTGATTATGATGCATATTTTTTACAACGTCCGTATAAATCTCGAGCATATGGATCTCAACAATGTAAAAATAGCCACTCTGGCAATGAGTTATCTGCTTTTTTTCATTATGGAGACTCTTTCTTGTTGACAGTTTTACGAGGGCTATCATTCAGTCATTCGCTCTAATTTTTGAACATCTTATTGTCGTCAGTTATATTTGCATAATAATTAATTATTAATAATATTATGATTGTATCACTAACCACCTGCATGCTATCACTCTAGATTACTAGTTCAACTTTTACAGATTCATATTTGAAATACAAAAATCAATAAATTAGACAATCAAAGTAATTCTAAAATTATAAACATAAAATGTTAAATAAATATCAGCCCTATGAGTAGAATAAAAATAGTTATTTAGCATCATATAGAGGGTTGAAATAAGTTATTATTAATCGGTCAAAATAATATAAAGTTAATGTAAATATTTCCTCCGTACCAGAATCAATAAACATGGTTCAGATAAGTATATTTAATGATATTACCCAAATATAAACACAATGTAAAATACAGTCCAAACACAATTATACCATATTAAATTATAACATGTAAGCAACGGGGCCAAATAAGTATAAAAATTAAGCACAGAAAAAAATTTTAAGTAAAAAAAATGTTCTTAGCCTTTTGCTTCAAATTTGACGGATTTTTTTTTGTCGAGTCGTTGATTTCATAGTAATAAAATTAGTTTTAAAAATTCCTTGCCCGCCATTTATTTGCCATACTCAGTTTTCAATACTGCTTAGAATCATATACAAAATCAATTACTGTAGACATACATTTCGCCGAATCAGTATATTTTGTTTATTGAAAATGCTTAGCCATACAAAATACATAGTAATTCAACATAATTATTTAGCCATTACTAGTTTACTCATTTGAGACGTGTTGTTTTTTTTTAAAGTATATATGTTTGAGTATATTTGGAAAAGTACTATAAAAAATACTTTATAGTTGATACAAAAAAAATATATACGTGTATACAAAAGAGTTCTTAGTCGTCTTGTAGGTAGGTAATGTCGACTCCACTGTAACTGGAAATTGGCATATTGCATGTTAACCAATCTGAAAATCGAAAGCAACTCAAATGATGTAGTCTCTATGTAACATACTTATAGACGTATGGAAATGTTAATATATATGTTTCAACTCACTACATTTAAATCACAATATTTCATATTTTACATAGCAATCATCATCAGCCCAAGTCATAACACAACGTCATCGACCGTAGAAAGGAAAAAGGTTATAACTCTCAGTTTTTTCAGGACAAATTATTCATACAATTTCAACTATATATTAAAAAAAACAATTATTCAAACAAGTTAGATAAAAATTAAACAAGACCGAATAATGGAAGTTTTTATCAAAATAAATACTCAATGTGTCTATTCAATTAACTTTTATTAAAATTTATATTCAAATATGAAGTATATTTCCACAATATGCAAAGTTGTTTTGACGGATTACTGTTTAAATAGATTCTTTGTTATTCAAACATTCGAGTCCTGAATTTTATGTATTTTATATGTGGCTCCAGGACATGAACCCACGACCTCTGGAGTGAAACGTTTTATAATCACGTAAGTCCACCAATAACCAGGGCAATGAATATACGAGTACATACATTTTACGATCGCATAATTAATAAAGTTACTACCCACTTGTACGCGTAAAAAAGCTCTACCAACTATTTCAAAGCTTTTGTAAATGTACATATATAATATAAATGTATGTCATTAGAAAATAATTAAGTTCATTTCCTACTCACTCGGTAATAAAATATTATAATTTTAAAAATACATTTACGAGTTTTTTTCAAATTTATACTTGACCATTAAGTGACCCTAAATGAACCTTCCAATGAATAAAAGCAGTCATGAAAACGTATAAATCGTATATTATTTACGTTTTCTCAGTTATATTTTACGTTATATTGCCTAAAGTTCACAGCCTTTCAAAAAACGGAAGCCTATATTCACGTTAGTATAAGTACGTTACGCTAATAGATTATACATATTTTCGATACGACATGCGGAGTGAAAAATATTACCATAAAGAAATCATTAATTGAATAATATTTCAACCATATTTTGATATAAATTCGATTCTTATTTATGAGACGTTCTTCGATACGATGGTTTGTATTTAAATATAAGAACCTTATTATCATTTTTTTTAAATAAATAAAATCACATTAAAACATACGTGTGTGTTCTATGCGCATATACCAAATTTATTATTGAGCTTAAATTTTATATTAAATCAGTTATTAACATATTATGTCATTTTTTTCCAATCTGTTATAATAATAGCTCTAAGTAGATACCACATGACAATTATGCTCAGTTCCAGCGTCTTGAGATACAAATAGATGGAGTCAAACGTACACTAACGAGTCCTTACTGCTGGCCACGTGGTATCTACCGGACAATGCAACAGCCGTTATAACCTACAACAGGATTATCGAACGGCAATAATTCGTTGCCTTAAGCCTAGTCCTAGATAATGAAAGGAAATTTCTTGAAAAATCAGAATACAGCCTAATTTTAGAGTTTCTGTGACTTGGACTATAAATTTTTAAACCTTTAATAACTTAATTATGATCAAAAATAGTAATCGACTTGAAAGCGTATACTTTAAACGATTTTCCAATAAAACTACACCTACAGACTAATATAAAACTTATGCATAACAGTTCTCTCACGTAAATTTATGGATAACTAATTAGGCAGCTTTCTTTTATCAAGGCTCACAGGCCATGATATTCATACATATATATAAACTTCCAACTTATAATATTATTAGCTCAACTTATTGAGGCTAAATATTTATCTGGTCTCATCATAATTATATGTACAAAGTGAGCATCTCCTACTGATAATTTATTTATTCCACGTGCCCGATGTCATTAATGCTGTTAATATATACTACCTAAAAATAAACTGAAAGTTCAAAAATATATATTTGAAATCACAGTAAAAAAATCTTGGAACATGGAATATAGTTTAGTGATAGTAAAGTATGAAAACGGTATTGTCCAAAGTGTTATTTTATCAAATAATACTACATGACTTATAATTATGTATTTATATCTGCAATATAAAACGAAAAATGAAGATGCGTTTCAAAAAGCTCATGTGTGACGTATCTATCGTACTTAAACGTGACTACTTCACCAATACTTTTGCGCGAGGCTTAAACTTTCGCAGAAAATAGTCGACGTAGTTACAGAGTACATTAAGGAATATCGTAGCACCGTAAATCATATATTTACGTATTAAATCATTCCATAATTTAAACTAATATTCCTAATGCTACGTGTAAACATGACCCATTCGATACATTACATTTACGTTAAATACATATAAATTTATTAAAAAAAACACAAACAAAATGTTGTTTTGATACTTGTAAAGCTGATATACTCGTAAATATACTACGTTTTCATTCCATGGGTCAAATATTCGACCTTCTCAACTTGATTATAAATGTATTTATACCCAGTGTATATAAGCAAACTAATACTATAGAGAAACAATCTACATGCTGCTGAGTATTATGTTATATATTGTAAATACGCACGGAACTATGTTTGGTTAAGCTTCTGGGGAAAAAATGATAGTAAAAAGAATATAATAAAAAATTATCGTATGGTGAATCATATGATGTATTTACTAATATGACGTAAATTATTTAACTACTAGCCGCGATGTATATCATATCTCCCTGACGCCAGAAATTTTCGAGGTATTAAAACATGCAAGAAAAATAATTTGATTTACAAAATTTGAGACTCACAGATGTTCGGTGTGACCTCGCATTATATGTGTCATGCGTATGCATTAATGAGTTAATGAGTCTATGTCGAAACCATTTTTCAAATCTAGAATATTGTACGTTTAGTAAGAGAAGTCTTCCTGACTCACGGGTGAGTCGTTGGCGTACAGGACACATCATTGCCCGACTCAAATTTAAAACACTGAAATTTAACATCAAATATCTAATTTAAGCTTAATAGACAGCATGGCAACATTTAATATTTTATACTATAATACTACTTTATAAGGATGCATGAATAGATATTAATTGTAATTTATTTTTGTGTTTTTGTTTCAGTGTTTTTGTTTTTTTTTTGTTGAAATAATTCAAAAAATATTTTAACGTACACATTGTTTTAGTGAAACTGTTACATTAATGATATTAGCATACATTGAAATTACACGATTACTTCATTAGATCTATACAAGTACTTGACAACTTTTTGTTAATTCTATAGAAGTAAAAAAATGCTCCATATTATTTAGTTTTAAGCTCTCAAACTGAAACATCGGTTGAATAAAACTACATTTAGATACCAAGCTATGTATGCATTATTTTAAAAATAACTATCGTGTTGATAAATTGGTTTTATTTAAACTAACTAAATGAATAACCTAAAAACTTCCACTTTCTGAATGTGTAAACTATAAAATTATCCATATATTTATAGTTATTTAGTACCTACTCAGAGTTTTCGCTAATATTGACTGTAAAGATTACATATGTAAATAGTAAAAGCTTTTAAACGTTGTTAAAAGTTAGTCGAGTTTTTTTGATATTTATTTTGATAAGTGAATTTTTTTCAAAAATATTTGTCATATAAATTAAATCAATATTAAGTTAACTATAAAAAACTGAGGTTAAATTTTGAATTAAAAAGTCAATTGTATGAAAATCTATGTTATACTTACTATACACGATAATAGATTTCACAAGTATTTTAAAAATGCCATTTGCTATGTGTTACTGTTTTTATGAAAACATGATTGTCACGACAAAACTTTGTCGATTGAAGTATTTAGTCAGTTGTACGAAACCATTTATCTTTTGTACAATTAATAATTCCTCTATTTAGCGAATTTTATAAAACTTGAGTTTTTTTTTAAATTGTCAAATTACTAGATTCATAATCCAAAAATTTAGATTTTACAATGTTTATAAAAATTCAAACATTGGATTAAAACATATTTATGCTGGTAGATAAAATCAAATATTTTGACAATGCGTAAATACTACCCACGTCATTTAAATTACTCGATATTGATACCTTGATTTTCTATTAATTCGCCGAAAAGCCGACTTAATAATTGTACGTTCAACAGCACCAAAGATCGAGTTTTCAAATGTTACAGTGGCATAGATGTTTTTTTGAATTTATAAACTTAAAAATCCCGGACCGTTCCACCAATAGATTGGTTGACTGAAAGCTGATCCTTTTTTTAAATATTTACAAAACAAAAATTCAAAATAAGATTTGCGTTCATAGTGGACATGGCAAAAAATAGTGTTGAGCTTATTATAAAACATATTATAATTTTAAATCACTGAAAAGACGAATATTTTAAAACACATTTGATGTATTGGCATTACTATTAGCAGGATAATTCTACATAATAGAATAAAAAGCGGTTGATGATCGATTCTTCAAATATTTATCAGAGGCACACAGGAGCAGCGAATTCGAAGCTTCATATCTCTCCTTAGTTTTTGTTATCTCAGTTTTAATATCCCCTCAAAATCTAATTAAGTTTTTTATTAGAATAAAAGATGAAACAGTTAATATTTGAAAACTACTTTACCATAAATAACATAGAATATTACTCGTATTATACAAACTTTAGAATATCTTCATAAATAAAGTCAAAACTTTGTATGAAGAAGTTTATTCGTTCATATAAAAATGTTTGTTGCCTCATATTTTACGTAATCAAATTGTTCACGTTGTAAACTTGCACTGAGCATACAATATTTTTGCACAATCTTATTGGCTGTAATGAATCAAGCTTACCAAACGATATTCGTATTGCCATTTTTATGTTAATGGTCAGGCAAACTATTTTTATATGAACGAGGATAATTTTTCAAAGTGGTAACGACATCGACTACAGAAAGGAAAAATAACGCAATACGAAATTGGCCACACTTTTTTGAAAAACCAGATTAGGCATTTTTGTTTGGTGTCATTGATAAACTTTGAAGTTAAATATGGATTTGTATACAACGCATAGAAATTGTAAAAGTTCACTCTAGAAATGGCAAAAACAAAAAAAGTACAGCAAATTGAAAATATCTTAAAATTAATAAATGCATCAGACCCTCGTAAATTATCCAATTATTTTTGGTTCGTTTCTCAAATTTTGTGTGTCTCAGAATAATGTTATTTTACAATTGACTACTATACTTTATAATAATCAAACTTCGTGAAATTAATTTTTACTGATTTTAAGGTATTTTTCAGTGTTGCTACAACAATAATTTTCAAGTAACAGAATAAATATGACTCATAGATACAAGAAAAACTGTCAGATGATCATCATTATAGAATTTCTTTTAACAACTATGAATCAATAGATAGCGAGATATTGAAAATTTTAACAAGTTGACATACTTTTACGTTACTGTTACCAAAACAATGTTGGGGTAGTAAATTTCTCACCATTGATATGCTGAATAAGGAAAAGAAGAAGACTGTGGTGTTATATATTTTCCACGTTTCCCCGGGTCTTACCCGGTATTATATTTATTTTGCATCTAGAAACGCGCTAGGGCTTATTTTCAGGGTGAAGTTTTATCTGTATTGTTTATTTTTCCTGTTGTGATGATTAGTGGTGGAGCTTTAATAAACGGATATAAAATACAAGTAACTCTTGCACTTTCGTAACCCGGTAGAGCAATGTAGATTGAAATTTCTGTTTAATTTTTCTGTTGAGATTTTGGTTCATAAACAATGCAGTCTCATTCATGGCAACCATATTAGAAAGAACGAAATTAGAAAAGTCTATGTCACCAATAAAGTTGTTTAATTCAAGCGTTCGTTCTATTATTTCACCATCCTCCAACAGTGTTGTCGACTTTATTAAAGAAAGTTCGTATTTTATTGTTCACTAGGTTTTATTTTCGAGGCAGGGGCTATATTAAGACGAGACTTTAAAATCATGGAAGGGCTTTTATCTGGCTGTTTTTGATTAAAACAAAAAGATAATTAGCATAGCATCAAAATGATATCAACTGGAATGCGTTGTCTTACCAGGATTTGGCGACAAGCTGATTATAAAGTAACGCAACAAAAAAACGAGATTTCTTTTCGCTTTACCAATTATTATCTTTTTTATGTACCAATATAGCTCCGTTTGAACCATGTCGAATTGTAAATGTAGACATACTTTGCCTTATTATAATATCCATATATCTGAAGTATAGGAAAAATTAAATTGTAGGTATTGCATTACAAGAAACACGCAAGCCGCAGAAGTTGTTTTACGTAAGAAACCGCAATCACTCGTTGGAAATCTTTTATGTGTCCTTGTATGACTTCGTCGTGGTCAAAGTTTACCGACAAAGACTCAACACTGGAAGCCAAATAATTGCAGACTATTACGCGACAAAGCCAAGATTTATTTTGTGTTTATTTCCTTAAGCACTCGACGATAAATACGTACAAAGTAATAACAAATTAACGAAAATTTTATATTTTCACGTTACATAACAGAGTGGAGTTTTTCTATGCTGAGGGCGCAAGGGTGCCTAAAAAATGGGTATTTTTAAAAGAAACATGTAATAAATTCACGAGAATTTTCCATTACTAATTATATAATTAAAAAAAATATGAGATACTTAAAAGAATAAAAAAATCATAGGCCACTCGTGCCAGAAAATTAAATATGATAGTTGGTTCAATTTATTTAATTATGAAAATGAGTGCCTTTTAACCACGGCGAGGCACTGGTTACAAACTAATGGAAAGGTTACAACATATCGTGGAACATATTTGATTAAACAGTTGCGACCTTCAGCCGTGAGTAAGCAATATAAAGCAGGTTGTTTATTCAACGTGTTTTAACTAAAATTAAATAAAAAAAAAAAAATTTTGGTGGCTTAATTATTGATTAATTTTTAGTCATTGAGAAATTGGATAATCGCCAAGTATTATGAAACATAACCTATTAATATCAGTCTTCATATTTTGTAAATCCAAATTTTAATTAGGAGCGGAAATGTTGAACAGACTTACAACATTGTTCTATCTTATCTAAAGAACATAATTTTCGAGTATTTATAATTGATTTAAATTAAAAAATAAATTTATTTATTCATGTAGGATAATCACAAAAATATACTTCATTTTAATGTTTCAATTAAACCATAAATCAATGGAAAAGCGAAATCTAATAAATTTCTCGGCGTTGAATATTGCAGGTTTATGTATCGTTGTTGAAGCAAAAATAAACGAATTTAATCGGTTTGTAGGTACAGAAGATTGATGTCAAATATGGTAAATAAATTTTCATATGATAAATTATTGTAAAAAGTGAGTTGTTATAATAAATGGTGATACATACAATCAATGTTCTTCGAAATATTATAGCTAACATGTAATCAATTTAAAAAATAATATTGATATTACTACATTATTAATGCTTAAAATTTAGTAATAAAATTTTAGTTGAAAATTATTTTTTAAATATTTAAAAGCAAAAATCAATTATTTAAATATGTATCTTTCGCCATTACTCTATGCAATGATATTAAATAGAATTCGATCAAGCGATCGCCTTGTGGAAATTTTTCCAAAACAAATTGGCACTGATTTTGTGATGTGAGCTTTTGAACACGTGCGTTTCCCGGTAACGACATTCAATTAATATATATTATCTGCAACAATGTAAATTAAACGTGTACATTACATAATACGTTCGTCTTTTGAATAACATATATTTGTTACATGGCGACGGAGTTATTTAATGAAACATAACACAATCGATTCGACATTTTAAAATTTTATATGTTTTCAATACAAGTTTGTGAGAGTTGTTGAAAGCAAAACTAAAATATTTTTAACGAGTACAAATACAAAGCTCTAAAAAAATCTAGCAAATAGAAAATTCAGCGCTATAAAATGAAGTTTTATTTAAAAAAGTGTTTATTTCCGGCTAGGCAGTGGTATTATAAAAATAAGCACTAAAACAAGACCACACTTATGGTCCAACTTTACAAACTGCAATATTTCATGCCTTTATGCCTTAAGTGACAAAAAATAAAAATTGCGATTTGAAAACGAAAATTTATTTTAATTTCCAGTCCACTGAGATACTTGACGGTAGGTAAAACAAATCATTTTGACTAATGAAAATGCTTTTAATTATCTCTATTTTAGGGTTTTCAGCTGAATGTAAAAAAATATGAGAATATAAAGCATTCTCTCTACTAAAACTGTACTGTATATAAATTTATGCAAGTATGCTTCATATATTTGACAGTATGTATTACTCTAAAATGTTATTAATAATTTTCTTGAATTCGCAATAAGAACATCAATTGTAACGAACTTCATTTTGATTAAAAAGAAACATAATCGTCCAATAGTTAGATAGTTTAAATCTGAAGCTATTTAGTCATTTTTTCACATTCATTAAGTAAATTCATTCATTAAATATTTTCGTCTGCCCGAAAATTAGGAGTTATCTGTTTGTATTTCGGTGCCAATTTTTCTTGGTGCAAACGTCACGTCCACTAAGGATTAAAAATATCAAAAATGCAGGACGCACTGAACAATTATCAAAAATTTATCACCCACAGAGGGAATGTGATCATATAAACTGCTTATAGACGTCGATTCTATTGATTCTTGAATTGGTATCGTAATATTTTATCGTGGTAGTTTATTTTATTGTTTGAATTAGTTTCCCCAATAGTCAAGACGTTAGTGTGTGCGCCTTGAGTCCGCAGAATGGAGGGTTGGTCCCCACATCTGCTAGATTTTAAAATAATTCAAAAATACCGTGTCAGATACCCATTAGGTTTAGCTATTGTCTGACAACAAATTATTTTTAAAATATTGTCTGTAAAGACATGTCACATAGAGATCCATTTTTGGAATGGACATCTTCACACTGTGTAGAACCATATTCTTCTTCTTTTGGTGCGAACATAGTACGAAAAAGAATGTGTTAAATAATGTCCATATTTTATGCAATACATGTATACATTTTTTTTTCATGGCTTAAAACTTTACAGACATTTTACAAATTTGTGGGCACAGTTATTATTAACTCCAAACCCGTTGTTTATAATACTCGCAGAATATACAGCTTATACTCGGAAAGTTTGGAGCATCAGCATTATTTCAATAGTAAGTTGTCGTTATTAGGTAGATAGCTGTACGCCAGATGCCTTGAACTTCCTGTAAAGGCGTCGCTGAGCGCTTTCGAAATCTTAAGAAAGCTCGCTTCACATAGTTTGTCTCCGTGAAATTAACTACATGCCATCAATTTAAAGGCGACACACATTCAGTTAATTTTAGAGATAATTATTCATTATATTATTCACCGCGGAAGCTTGACGTTAACGAAATCTCAAAATTCATTATTACCTACGTTAAAACTTAGTATGTGGTATTAGAAAATTCACTTGGCGTATTATACCATGGCAGCTTAATTTATTTTAGATACATCTAACAGATTACGATTATTAGTTTGATCAGTTCACGTGTAATTTAACTAAAATACATTTATTTTCAAATTAATTAAACAGTTATAATAATTTATGTACATAAAACAAATGCCGCCTGTTAAATACATGCATTCTATCAGTACTGCTCTACGGTACGAAACGGTGCACCCAACAAAGGCCTAAAGCAATCATTCTAAGATTTGAGGAAAATTGATAAAAAAGCTGGAAGCTGCTAAAAACTATATATAGAATATATTTGGTGGAGTTATGGGATGCAGGTATGACCTGGGAGAGTGCTAAAATACTGGCGTGCAACAGGGATTCTTGGAAGCGAGAAGTGTCCAAATGCTCCACTTAGGGAGAAGATATGGAAGAAGAATGAGAAAAAGTATACTTAGTCCTGAATTAATAATCAATATCAGCATAGTAGTTTGAGACTGTGCCAAAAATGTTAGTTACTATTATTCGAACAAATTCAAAGATGCAAGTCTGAATACCCAATATACTGAAAATTTGAAATATATATTGAAAATATTAAGCTTTTTATGGGGAAATGTATACTTTATTACTGGAATGGGCACGCTTAAACAATTAAAGTCAAAATGTTTCACCGTTGGAGCATAGATTGTAAAATAGCATTATTGTATTATTTTTAACTATGCATCGTATCTAGTAACATAAATGGCACATTTAAATATTTTAACCGTATTTTTAAACTGTTAAATAAAGTTAAAGGGAATGAACTACTTGATATCTTTATCAGTTTATCTCCCCGTTAGATAGGAGGTTGTAGATTATGAGTTCGATTTCCACATCTATTGGCTTGGATACTTATTGGGTTGAGTAACTTGGCATACATAAATTAATTACATCCAGACAGTGCCATAAAGTATTGACAGCTAGTGATATAAACACCAGTGAAGTTTTATGCAT